>JAJEJO010052996.1:0-140752 GCA_020662805.1 Glaucomys volans
CACACAGAGGCACAAACACGGGTACATGGGCAGGGATAGAGCCAGGCCCACAGCTGACACGGACATCCATAGACATGGACATCCAGATACTCACCTCAGATATCCAAGTTACAGCCATGTGAGGACACACTGTCCCTTCTACCCAGGTGTAGTTTACTTTACACACACACACACCCCCCCTCACTCTACTGCCCAAATGGACTCATCTGTGCACACACACATGGACATAAACCCAGGCAGCACACGCATGCCCGTGGGGCATAACATGCATGCCACACAGTACACACATCCACATGGTCTACATTAACCTGCTGGGAAGGAAGCCCTGGGCACCCCCACAAGAGGCAATGTTGGTTCTGGAGCCCCAGCACTAGGGCCTGCTTGGGAAAGTGAGACTTGAACCACAGCCATTGCCCAACACGCCCACCCTGCCTAGCCCAGGGTCAGGGAGGAGCCAGGGCCAGGCCTCGCGTGCCTGCCCACGCATCCGTTGCCACCAGCAGCAGACACCCTGGTCACCAACGCAGACAGCTGGGATTGCAAGGATCTTGCAAAACTTTCCCCATTCCTCAGGGTTCAGCTAAAGTGTCTTTTCCCCCAGGGAAACTCCCCAGGCTCCTATAGGCACATTTAACCTTCTTTTGGAATTCTGGTTCTGTCATGACCGGGTGTGACCTTGGGAAAGTCACTTTACCTCTCTGTGCTTCACTTCCATCTGTGTAAAATGGGAATGACAAAAGCCTACATTGAATATATACATAAATTCACAGTTCACCCCTACACACAGATGAGGACACCAACGCAAATGACAGAGGCGTCCCCCTCATCCCCAGTCAGTCAGCTTCAAACACTCACCTCCCCCTCTCCATCTACCTCCTGCTCAGGACCTTCCTGAGGGGCAGAAGGGACATCAAAGGGGCATGCAGTTTCTTCTTTCACCTCTACAGAAGCCAAGTGTGGACCAACTCAGAATGCACAAGACCAGGTGGCTCTTCCTGGTAGGGATGGAGTTGAGATCTTTAAACCCCAAATTTCCTCTCCCATATCTTTCAGGAAGGCTTGAGAGGTCACTTCCTCTGTATGGGCAGGAAAATCAGAAAGGGTGGAAATGGGGCTGCTGCCTCTCCCCAGCTGAGGTTTCCTCATCTCTGTCCTCACCCGCCCAGGCCCACATCCTCCCAGCAAAAGCTGGACCCTGGATTGGCCACCAGAAGCCTGAGAGCAACTTCCTATTACCTGAGGAACAGTGGGCAGGTTCCCAACCCAGGAAGTTCATCCTTATGAGAATGAGCACTTGGTTTCACTCTCTATGAAAGTCAAGACCCAGGAAGTGTCCCCAATTTTGGTTATGAATGACCCACGCTGAGCCCAATCCCAGGCCCAGGCTGATCACACTAGCTTTCTTTGCCCTTGGACACTCTGGGGGTCTGGGTGAGACAGGAAGTTGGCTGTACGATCCCTTGCCTCAGCATTGGAGAACTCAAGGCCCATCTGTCAGACCCAACTTGAAGCATCAGCCTAGTGTGAGGTCCAGGGTCACCTCCTTAAAAAGCACTCCCCTGTTCAGCTGTCCTTGGGGCACCTCTTAAAAGTTCTGTGCCCAGATGGGTCAGAATCTCCTTAACATTCCCAGAGCAGATCTGTGAATTGCTAGAGGCTGAGGTCCAGCCCTATGACCCTCAAGGACATTATTACCCGCAGAGCTAAAAGCCCTCCACCTGGACACACTCAGATATGTGGCAGACACAGGTAGGTATGCTGACAACTAGGCCTGCGTCCATATCAGACCAGTCTCCTGGGCCTTGCCTGTAGCCCTTACTCAGGTCAGTCCCCCAAACTAGTCAAGGCCATATTGGGACCTGGTTGAAGGGACTTGTCAAGACCTTGAGATCCTTAGAGAGCCAGAGTGAGAAACACCCAAACCAGACAGTGACTCACAGGCAGATAGATGGATGGTCAGATCCCACAATGGACATGAGGCCAGGAACTCTGTAGGTACAGAAGCAGCCCCAAGAATCCTGATTCTGAAGGCTCTGCCTCAGGTCCAGGACACCTCCAAGCCAGTGTCCACACCAGCTCTCCAGGGAAAAGACTTCACCATCCTACCCCAATGACAGAGAAACTCCAAGAAAATGCTCCCTTCCCAGGTTTCCTGAAGGAGCTGCTTCCCACATCTCCATGCATGGGAGGCGGGGGGTGGACAACTGAGGCTAAGGGAAGGGACTGGCCAGGTCCCCACCACTCACTCACCAACCCAGGACTGTGCTCTCGGATAGCCTGATCTGCAGCCTGAGTCCTGAGCCTTGGGGTCCCCAGGGGGAGGATGGGCATACTGCCAGAGGTCTGGTCCCTGTTCTGGCTTTTCTGGGAGCCACCACGATCTCCAAATACAGAGAAGTCACACCCTTCTTCCCTTCCTGAACACGGGCGGGTCTAGGCTGAGGGCACCTGATAACCTCTCTGGTGCATCTCTGGGGGCCAAAGCAGACTACATCAGAGCCCTGGCCTTGCAGAGTGGGAGGGCAGGCCCTATGGCAGGAAACCCAGGCCCAGAAGTGCCCAGGTGTGCAGCCCTTGAAGAGAGAGCAGGCTCCAGGTGGCCTCCAGTCCCCTGTCTGCTCTCCCAGCCTCAGCAGGGACCTCGATCATGCAGGGATCCTGCCTCCACTGCTCTAAGAAAGTCCTGGTGGCAAGAACTGACTGACCTGCCCACCAACAAGAAGGACCATCAGAACTCAGGTGAGACCTAAAAGAAAGCAAGCCACAACTTGGAAGAACGGGGCTTTGGGGCCCTCCTTGATGGGTTTCATAGCAACCCACTCATACTCAAATGGTTTGGGGGATGCCCAGGCACAAGGATCCAGGAGTCTCTGCCCATGTTCAGATCCCTGTGCTGGACATGAGGCCAAGAACTCTAAGAACAGTAGCAGCAAGGAATGAAAAGAAGAGCTCAGACTTCAGAGGCAGACAGCCCTGGGTGGGAGTCATGTGATCTTCGCTGAGTCCTATCACTCATTACTTCTCAAAGCTTCTGTTCCTCATCTGGAACATGGTGATGGTTCATGTACTGCTCAAGGAACTATCATGAGCAGCAAGTGAGGTGAGGTGAACCCAGTTCTCAACAGCTACAAAGGAAGAAACCAGGGCCTCAGACAGGGCAATGAGCAGAGCTATGGCTGAGAGTCAGACGCAGATAAGCCCCATGGACCACAGCCCTTCTGGTCAATATAAAGTCCTTTATTAACAGTTGATTTAAAAAAAGAGACAGAGAGACAGAGATGTAAAAACACTTTTCTTGGAAGCCCCAGGAGAAGGAGGCACTGTCAGATTTTGTCTGGCTGGAGGCAATCCAGCTGGACATGGGGCCCTACCCAGTGGGGGCAGCTAGCCCCAGGGAGAGTTGAAGGGGGATGGCTCAGGCCTCAGGCAGGGACTGTGCAAATGCCGAGGCCACAGCAGGGAGTGATGGGTTGGGGGCTTAAGCCCCAGAGCACCATGTTCCCCTGCATGGGTAGACAAACAGTAGGGCTAGCACCTGCCCATTCCACCTGTTTGTGCACACGCGTCCACAAGAGCCGGTGCCAGCACACAGCTTACATACAGAGAGTGGAATGAGGGTTCCCCGCCAGGAACGGGGGAGATCATCCCAGAGCTTGAGCAAATAGCTTAGAGAAGTCTCTGGAAACCCAGAAGTCAGAAGAGCTGGGATCCTGCACTGATCCCTACAGGCCTTAGGAGGCCAGGCCCTCTGGCCTTCGCTGGAGGACTGCAATGACACTGTTGATACCATCCTCGGGCACCTGGGGACAGATGGTCAGGAAGGAGGGCCAGGGCTGAATCCAACCAGTACTACCAGATGTCCTGGCCCAGCTGGGACTACCTCCTGCCCCCTCCATTCCAGGCCTCAGTTTTCCTCCAGGACCTCTTACTCACGGTACTCACCAGGGCATGGTCAAAATTGAAAGTGCTGATGTAGTATGCAGAGATGTCAGCAGCAGCCAGGGGACCTGCGATCTGGGCCACAATCCCACATTCATCTAAGGGTTAAGGAGGGACACACAAGGCTCACATTAGCCACTGTGATAACCCCACAGGCCTTCCCCACCCCCCAACACAAGGAATAGCCTTACCAAAGCCCAGGGGCTGTCCACCAATGCGCACCATTCTCCACAGCTCCCCTGAGGAACTGGTCAGCAGGAGGTCACTGGGGAATCTGGGGAGGCATATGGTTAGGCAAGGCACCCCCATCTGTCCCTATCCCACTGTGAGACCCTGGGGCAGGCATGCTAACCTCAGAGTCTGGTGCCCTGCCTCCTCCCTCCCCATGCTGGCTTAGGGTCTGTTGCCCAACTAGGGTCAGGAGTCATACTTTTTTTGTGTCTCAGCATCCATGACGATAGAGATGTAGCCCTCAATGAGGGAGAAGGCGAAGAATGGGATGGAACTGGGCTCAGGACTGCCTGGGACCACTTCCTTGGGGGCACTAGGGAGGGATAGCAGGGTCAGGGTTTCTGCCAAGCACCCAGCCCACTCTATCTCCTCACAGTCAGTCTCAGGACCCCAGGGGAGGTCCTGGTGGGGACGGGGTAGGACAATGAGCCCTGTCCATGCTGAAGATGAAAAACCAGGGAATGACTGGGAGTGGCTCTGTTGACCACAGGAGAGGCCTCTAGCTTTGTAGTGAGGACGTTCCCTGAATATCAGTGAAGGGCATGGACTTCTAGGAACCCTGAAATAAAGCCCAAGGAATAGGGTGCAGATGCAACGGATGGGACAAAGGTGAGTCAGAACATAGGAGATAGTGGTGTGAGGACAGAAACCAAATGTACACACCACCCACCTGTGCGAGTAGAAGAGGACATCTATGAGGGTGGTGGCGATGGCTGGCAGTGTCTCAGGGTCCAGTGTGAGTACACAGAAGCGGTTCTGTGGACTCTGAATGGGATGCACTGTGGGGCTGGGCCCTGCTTGAGGTGCATAGGGTGCCAGATGAAAAGGTATTCGTGGACTAGGGTGACCCCTTGTGGTCAGTCTGGGAATGGCCCAGGCTGGCACAGGTCAAACTCTCCAGGAACCAGCCTGGGTCCTTCTACTCCTCCTTCCAAGTCCACCTCCCATCTCCTGAGGCAGTAGTGTCAGCTGGTTCTCCCATGCCCCCAGACCAACCAGCACAAGGGAAGAGCCCCATTGGAAAGTTTGGGTGTCAAGGGGCAGACCTCACCATGCTGGGCACGAGGAAAGCCGTTCCTGGAATCATCCCTGGCAACAGGTACAGGCTCCCCACCCACTTCACGGTAAATGTCAAATTCCTGGGCCAGGGTGTGGATCACCACAGACAGGTCCTGCTCCCGCACCTGGGCCACAGGCAGATGGCACATCACATGGGTCCCTCAGGCACCCATGCCCATATTGCCCTGTGCCTATACCTATGGGAAACTCACCAGAATGAAGTCTGTCTGGTAAGTGGACAGCATCAGGACAGATACATGGTGCTCGGCCAGTGGCGTGATGACCGAGCGAGCGATTTTAGTGACTCCAGCAGCCTGCACTGCTGCACCACTGTGGGATGACACATTCATCACCAGCCATGTGGCCTCAGCCACTTGCAGAAATTCAGATGGGGGCAACTCTGTAGGTAGGAGGCAAATGCCTATTAAGGGCCTGCAGGGCTGGCCCTGCCCCTTTCTGAGACTTAATTTTCCCATCTGTGCCTTGGAGGGTTCTAGCAATATAAGGGCAGGTCTGGAGACTCCAGCTGTCTCCCCCTAGTTCTGCTGGTGATGCCCACAGATATGCAAAGACTGAAACGTGCTTTGGGTACTGTGGGTGGGAGATCTAACCTTCCCATTAAAGATCTGAACTCCAGACTCAACTGGTTTCGAATCCAAGCTCTGCCAATTACTTGTTGTGTGACATGGGGCAAATGATCTGTTTCCTTATCTGTGAAAAGGGATGACAATATCTATTCCTCATGACTCTGCTTTGCGCATTAAGAGGCTTTATACCATATGGTACCACTGGGGGGCGCGAGCAGATCAGGTTAGCCTGTGCGTGGGAGGGCTTATCCCCTTTTGCAGACCCAGACTTCCCCGCAGTTAAGTACAAACCGGGAAACTAAGGCCTGAAGTGAAGGAGCTAGCAGACTGGCCAACCTCCAGTTGGTTAGTCTGAGATCCCGGCCTGTAAGGATGGGCTAACTCTTGCAGAAGTGAGAGAGAGACGTCAGCTTCAGGGCCCAGGGAGGGACCAGGCTGGCGGCCAGTTCTGAGCAAGGGCCAAGGCCTGGTTGGCTGCTGTTCACCCAAGCACAGCCAGGAGGCCCACAGGACCCTACACTGGCTGCCTGTTCCTGCATTCCTTCCCCAACCCTCAAACTCCAGGAGTTCCTAGACCAGCAGGGGAGGAGCTGACCCACACAGGGAATAAAAGTCCAAAAGAAAACAACGCCCAGGGGGTTGAAACAGCAGCAGGAACCGCCTCCCACACACACACTTGTCTGGACCTGTAGCTGAGCCCTCCCCTTACTGGCCTAAGGCTACTAAGTGACCCCTCCCTCATTTATGATACTCTCAGGGGACCCTGTTAGATACTATCGTAACTGTATCCATTTTACAAAAGAGGAACTATCTCAGAGAGGTAAAGTGATTTCATCAAGGGCACACAGCCAGTGAGTGGTGGAGTAGAATTCGAACCCAGATCCATATGCCTTTCAAGGGCCAAGCTCTTGGGATCTGGATCTCAGCATCAGGAAGGAATCCTGCATAGAGGGGAACATGAGACTAGACCCCACCTTTAAAGCCCTCTTCGTCCACCATGAGCGTGTAATCCTCGGGAGTCTCGGTCAGGCTGAAGAATTTACACCTGGTTGGGAGCAGGGAGGATCTTCAGCCTGGAGGAGAGAACTCCCGGGGGTGGGGGCGTGCGAGATGCGGATGGACTTCGCTCCACCCCCTAAGGACCCCCTTCCGGGCGCCTTCCTGCTCCCCCGCTGTTCTCAATTTCCTCCCTAGAGCAAAGGGGTGTGAGCCATTTCCCCAATCGAGGGCTGTTTTCCATCTCCAAACCTCCCTCCCAGGAGCCTCCCGCCCCTCCATAACAGGAGGGAGGAGAGGTTCACATCCAAGAAAACACAAGGGGCATCGGACCTTGGGCCCCCAGGCCGGCCCCTCTGACCTGATGGGAGGCGTCTGGAAGGAGCTCCCCGCAGTGGCCAGGTAGGAATGCCCCTACTTCACACCATTCGGAGTTAACCATTGCCCACTCCAAGCTGTTTGCGCCTTGACTGGCCCTGGGATGGGGCCTCCGGAGCCGGATAGGCGGCGGTCCCAGGGAGGGTAGGCCAAGGCCGGATGGCGGCCGGAGGGGGAGAGCCTCCCTTCCCGTTCCCGCCCGCCTCGCTACGATCCTAATCCTCCGACCCTGGCCCAGAGAAACAGCGAGGCGCCCACCCCCATCAGCGCCCCCGAACCCGGGAGCGCACCGGCTGCGGCAGGGCAGGAAGAGCAGCTTGATGAGAGGATGGGTGTAGAGCCAGAGACCCGGCCGGGCGAGGCTCAGCACCCGCACCCGGTGCTCTAGGATGTGCAGCTCCATCTCGGCTCGCGCGGCCCCAGCCCCGCCGCCAGCTAAACCCAGGCCGGAGGCGGGGCAGCAGGGGTGGCGCTCTGGAGTTAAAGGAGCCGCTGTGTAGCGTCTGTATACACCCGCTACACAGCGTACCCGCCCAGCCCCGCGCTCAGCGGGGCGCCGAGCTCCTGAGGGTCACGCCCTTCAAGATGCGCGGCCTATGCGAGGTGACCACGCCTTCCAACACAAGTACTTCACTCGGCTCCTTCTAGCTCTCAGAGCCCCACCCCGGAAGGCTCCACCCATCCAGCCCTGGCTGCGGAATCACTTGACCCCACCCGCGGCGAGGTCCCGAGGCCCCGCCCTGACCGCGCCCCCATCCCCGGACTCCGCCCTTCCCGCAAGACGCCTGTTGTTTTTGGACGCTTGGGGTTGTCAGTCTTCAGGCACACGCGTGGGTATTAAGGTTGAGGGCATTAAGACCAGGGGGAGGCCTTGAGACAAACCGGAGCTTGCCTGGGACTGGAACTTGCCCCCAAATTCCCAAAATGTGGGGGTGTAGAGGCTTCGATACAGTGATTAGCTCTCAACAGTGTGATGGTGTGATGGTAGAAGGCATTTCTCTGTCCTCCCTCTTCTGGCTCCGTGCAGGGCAAAGCCGCCAGAGCTAACTGGAGTGGTGATGACAAAGGTCCCCCGTCTCCAAAGCAATGGCTGCCCAGGATTGGTACTGATAATATCCCCTCCCCCCCTTTGCAAGTGGGCCACCAAGGCCCATTTTTCTTACCCAATTCCAGAGGGGCACAGAGATAAGGTGAGTCCCAGACACCTCACTATGTGGAGTAGAGCCCTGAAGGTGCCCCAGCTTGAAGTCCCTCAATAAAAACAAAACCCTGCCCAAGGCTCTGCAGGGACAGACCCATGCAGTTAAGGCTCACTGGGTACTCAGACCTCAGGCCTAGATTTTGAGTTCTGCAAAGGCCTCCCTCAAGCCGGTAGCCATTAGCAGAACCCAACTGGCCTAAGCACATGTTTATTTGCTTCAGGCCCAAGGATGCCCCCCAAACTGGCAAGCACCCCAGATTCTTATCAGACCTCTGCAGGTTGAAGACCTCAAGAATTAGCAGGCATCAGCAAGCTCATGTTGGCTCTGTGGTAGAGCTGAGCATGCTCCAAGGGACCCTTCTTGGCTCAAGTATCCTCTGGCCTCAAACTGAGGTTGGAACCAAATGGGTTAAAGCAGGCCTGAGCAAGCTTTCTACCTGTTCTGGAACCTCCACCACAAGCAGAGGTCAGACTAAACCTATTCCCTGGATTCTTGGGTTTGGGGGTATTCCCAGGGAACTCTGTGCAACCATGACATCCTGGCCTGTCCCCTGAGGACTGAAGGGAGGAGAAGTATTTCTCAAAGATGAGGCCATCTCATCCAGGGAAGGTGAAGACAGGGTGGGAAAACCCAGGGGTAAGGGGCAGGGGCAGGAAGAGGGTGATCTCCCTTGAGTCTCCTGTGGTGGTTCACCTCCCTAGGCCTCAGTATCCTCAGCTGAGGAATAAGGTCTCTCATATATAGGCAATGCTTATAAGCTCACCAGGAGACTCTGCTCCTCCCTCCACCACCCCACCCCCTATGGCCTGGCCCAGCCTCTTCTCCTGCCAGGAACAGCTGCTATTGTTTGACTGGAAAAGCTGCTTCCTCAGCAGAAGGGGGGCCTTTTCCAGGGACTCCCTGTCCTCACCCTTGCCAGGCATCAGTTGTAACCAAATGCCTGCCTGGCCCCTCAGTGACAGTCAGATCACCTAGAAACCTGGTCAGGAGAGGGAGCTGAGTGAAGGGCTCTGGGTGCCAGTATGGCTCTGCATGTGGGAAGGCAAGGCTCCTTTCCCACTTGGCTCCTGTTTCCTACTTTTCAGGCACACGACACAACCAGGCCTGCCTGCCACAAGGTAATTGCTCAGCAAACTTAAGGTAGCTTTTCATCAAGGACCCAGACTTCTCCCCTCACCTGTCTGCCTCTTAACAGAGGCCTGGGCTGAGCATGTGAGGACATTCATGGTTCCTCACCCCTGGTGCCACCTCCCAACCTACAATGAGTGCTCAGAAGTTCATCAGGGGGCCTGGGATTGTGGCTTAGTGGTAAGTGCTTGCCTAGCACATGGGAGGCACTGGGTTCAATCCCCAGCACCACATAAAAATAAATAAATAAAAACTAAATAAATAAAATAAAGGTATAGTGTCTATCTACAACTAAAAATAATAAAAAAAAAAAAAAAAAAAAAAGTAGTTCATCAGGACCTGAAGTGGCATCTGGCTAGGCCTTGGAGGTGGAAGAGCCTGAAGCCACCTCTGCAGGAAGCCCTTACCCTTCAATGATTGGTAGGGACCTAGGCCCAGGAAATCACACCCTGCTTTGCTCCAATAGTGGGCTCCAAGCCCTCATCCATGGCAGAGGGAAGGGACGGGGTCAGGGAAGATGGGGCCAATAAGAGGGGCTGGTCCTAGATTTGGCAACTCCTTGCCAAAGGTACTTCTTTCTCAAAAAGGCTAGTGCTGGATTGAGGGCTGTGGAAAAGAGATGCTGAGCACTAGGGTGTCACCCCTTCCCAATCCCTAGCTACACACCAACTCTCTACACAAGCCTGTTTATTTCTGTACAAAACCACATTTCTATTTTACACAAATGGCACCCCACCCCCTCTACTCATGCCAGCACCCTAGTCCTGGGAGCATTCCCCCAGGAGGAGGGACTGAATGAGGCCCCGCCCACTTGGCCCTAGCTTCTGTCTGTCCTGGCCTGGCCAGCCCGAGCTCCACTCTAGAGAAAATAAATAAGGAGACTCAGGCAGAATCTGTGCTGGGCCAGCCAGATTCTCCCAGCCCAGTAGCCAAGCAGTGGGGCCCTTGGTGAGCAGGACCTGGAGTGACAGTCTTCGAACCATGTAGGTATGTGGAGACCCCGCCCTGGAGGCCTGAGCTGCCGGGGTTACAAGTAGGTATCTTCACTCTCCTGGGATGTTAGACTCTCCTGGGAGTGGTGGTGAGCTAAGTCCTGGGGGTTTGGGTCCTGGGAAGCCAGGTCCTTCGAGGGCACATCCTGTGAGAGACATGCATCTCCTGCAGCCGTCACTACTGTGGCTTGATTGGGGGCCAGGGACTTATCCAGTTGCCCACTTGCTTTTGTCTGCTTCCGCTGCTCCTTCTGGACCTGCTTGGGAGGCTTGGGCTTGGCTTTGGAGCCAAGAAGGGGTGCATCCGGGGGTAGGCGGATGGATGGTGAAGGTTGCAGGGTAGGCCGGGGGCCAGGCTCTGCATCAAGGATGGCCTTGGCACCATGCAGCCTGGGTGGGGAGCGACACTGCAGCTCACCCCGTGTCTCCTGCCAGCGCCGCAGCTGGATGAGGTGCTCACGCTCAATCTGGCGCTCTGTCACAGGCAACTCTACCACCTGCAGGGGCAGTACAGGACAGGTGGGCACCAGGAAGAAGGACCATCCCCATTTGTCCCCCAGCCTGGACCCTTGCTCTCCCTTCAGCATCTCCCAGCTCTTGCTGCTAAAGGTTGAACCCAACTAGGATGGGAATCTGGTCCCAAGCTATGGTCACAAGTCTCAGAGCTGAGTGCCAGGGAAGCTGGGTACATGAGACCCACTGCCTCAGAGCAGAAAGTTGCTCACAACAAACAGGTCAATGAGACCCACTGACTCAGAGGAGAAAGCTGCTCACAACTAACAGGTGGTCAACTCACCTTTCTTACTGGGCAAGAGAAATAAGGCTCAGAGAAACACCTACTCTTGGCCCACAAGCCTGCCCCCCAACCCCGCTGCCTTGAAACTGCCCAGGGCACCCTGGCTTCCTGGGCTCAAATTCCAACCCTGCACTTTCTGGTGGTGACTGGGGGAGTCACTTTATGGGATCCTGCCTCTGTAAGTCTCCATTTCCTCATGTGTAAAATGGGAATAATGGCACAGTCTGAAGCAGCTGTTGGTAAAGTAGGTACAAAAATGGGCTATTGCTCTTCCATTTCTTTGCCCCACCCAGAGAAGCTGCACTCATGTGTCACTTCATGGACACCGGTATCCACAAAGAAAAAGAAGGGAAAATAAAGCCAAGGCTATGATTGTGGGACCAGGGAGAAAGAAGGAGTTATGGATTGCAGCTCCTCTTCATTCCCCAGTGGCTTAGAAAAAGAAGGTCCTGCAAACCAAGGCCTCTCTGTGCCCCACCCAGATAGGAAGGCAAGGTCCACCTGCTTTGTTCAGGCCTGTTTAGCAATGGGCTCAGCATGGGTAGCCCATTCTTGAGGGCAGGACCCCACTAACTTCTTCTCCCTCCCAGTCGCAAGGCAAGTATGGGCCGAACCTCCTGAACCAGGAAGGCTTCCTGCATGATCTTGGGGCTGAGGCTCCGTAGTTGTTCGATGGTCTCATACTGGCCCTGGCAGGCTTTGAGCTTCTCTGGGGAACCCAGTGCGTGCTTCAGCAACACTAGCCCCACACGGAAAATGATCTTGACTCCTGCATGGGGGGCAGATGGTGAGTGCAAGGGGGCCTTTACCAGGGCTCTGAGATTCCTCCCAGCCAAACCTGGTTACCCTCACAGAAGAACATGTCCCAGACACGCAGCACAGAGCTCCAGGGCAGGGTGCGGGCAAAGGCACACATGAACCACTCTGTCATGTAGAGCAGTGGATCAATCTTCTGCCGGCTGAGGTGCTTGTGGGCCACAGGTGACACCTTCTGCAGCAATGAGAAGAGGATCTCGCCATCCAGCTGGATTGCCTCCTGGGGGGGGGAACCAAGGCCACAGGGCAATGACCATAGCTGCAAGGTGCTGGGATGTAGCAGTGAGCAAACTAGACAGCTGGTCTCCCTTGTGGAGCTTACAGTGAAAAGGGACTAGGAGAGAAAATGATGGTGCTGAGTGTCCGGGACGTGGCAGGAATGGGAAAGCTCAGCAATCACCTGCCAGAGGGTTCTGCCTGTTCAGGCCAAGGAAAGCTCCCTACAAGCTGAAAGCTGAGGGAAAGGAGGAGTTTTCAGGGGAAGAAGAGGGGAATGACCTTCAGGCAAAAGTTTACACCTATGCCAAGGCAGAGGCAGGGAAAACTTGATGCTCTGGAAGAATTTCAATCCCGCCAAATGGCCCAAGTGGCTAGAGACAAAGATGGAAGCAAGTGTGGCACCCATGACACCAGAGTCTGGGAGACCAGACCTTAGAACTTCAGTCTGGAGTGACTGTAGAAAGAAGAGCCTGGAGGGACCGCAGAGGGCATCAAGCTAGGGGCAGGTCCCAGGCTAGCAAAGTACTCACCAATTTCTCACTGTAGTAGCCGGGCAGGTACTTCTCACAGATCTGTACCAGACACCAGAAGGCTTGCTGTGGGTGATAAAAACATGAGGCCTTGTTGCTGGGGTTAGTCCCCTGCCCACCCACATGCCCAGGGCCTGATGGTACCTCAGCAGGCATGTGCATGAGTAGAACAGCAGCAATGGGTGCCTGGGCCTGACAGTAGCCCTCCTCAGGTCGGTACAGCGTGTAGGCCTTTAGCACACGGAAGAGGTCCTGCTGGCTGTGGAGAGGTCAAGCAGGACAGCCATGACAGGTTGATTCTGCAGCCCACTGCTTCACCTGTGACCCACTAGACCAGACCTCCTTCAAAACTTGTACTTCCCTAGGAATGGGAGGTGACCTGCTTGTGGTCAACAAGGAGCTGGCCTCCCACTATGGTACATGGATTCTCACCTGACCAAGAAGGAAGGTGGGAAGAGGTTCCCCCATGACAGGTTAGGAAAGGGGCAGGACTGGGGAAGGGTGCCAGAGAGATACAGGGTAAGGTGTCAGGCTGGAGGCTGGGGCCCCTCACTGGCAGCTTTGTCCCAGTCAATTCTGGTCCCCTTACCTGTCACATTTCTCCCTTCCTGCATACCCTCTACCACCCAACCTCCACTACTCCTTTTTCCCAACAAAAACCTGTTTCCAGAAGGCCAGGCCAGGAAAGCTCTAGCAGTCTAGGGAATACATGATGAAAGCTGCCCAGAGGACAGACATAAATCAAAGAAGGGAAATACTAACAGTAGAATTTGGGATACCTGGCTTCTGAGCCCCAAAGATACCTCCAACCTCATTGAACCCACTCTGCCCACTGAGTGACAGGCCCTAGAACCCCTCTTCAAGCCCATAGGCCCAGCCTGCTCACCCATGGCCCCCCCGGGACACAAACATCTCGTGGAAAGGGAACTGCCGATGCAGGTCACGCTCAATCACATCCAGCCATTTAGGGTCCCCAGGAGATGTGTCCAGCTCCTGGAAACAAGGCAAAGGCACATATAAGGGGATAGGGAGAGTGGAGGGGGGGAACTCCTGGCAGACTTGGCTGGTCCCAGGAACAATGTCTACCCAATCCCATCATGGGACCAGGCCTTTCTGAAAACAGGTGAGGAAGCCCAGATAAGCAAATGGGGGAGGCAGGGCCCTGGAAAGCCTATGAGTTGATCCTAGTTCCTGGAAGACCTGTGTAGACAAGAGCATCCATCCCAGCTGTGGCTGGAATAACCTCTCAGCACTTCAGTTAGGACTCAGCATATGGAAGGTTACTTATGCAATCACTATCACCTGTTAACATAGTTAGGCACCAGGTGCTGAGCTGAGCACAGAGCACCTGTGGGCCTCACTGACTCTTCTCAACCGCAAAGACAGGTCCTACATAAAAGTCACTTGCCCAAAGCTTTGTGTCTAGAAAAATGGTGGAGCTGGAACTGGAAGGCAGATGTTAATTCAGGGTTGTCAGCTCCAGATCCTCTGCTACTTGCCTCCCATGCCAGTACTGACACCTTTTCAGGAAGGGTGTGGGTGAGTGTGATATACACAGCATTGTCTGGAAAGACATGATATCCGTCAAACCAATAGCCTCAAGTGCTTTTCTGAGTGCTGGGTTTTCAACAGAGTTTTATAACAAAGCTATAACAGAAAAAAAAAATGGTTTCCTAGCCATTTGTAATGTTCTCTTTCTTGAATTGCATGTCAGTTACATGGATATTGTTATTTGTCAAAGCTCACTGAACAGCACACTTGAGATCTGTACATTTTTCTTTGTGTAAAGCTATGCCTCAATATTTAGAAAGGAAAGGAAAAGAAATATGAAGGAAACTTAGAGGCCGAGCAGGGAAACTGAATCAAGTACAAGCTGCAGCATCAGGGAAGGTGCTGAGAAGGGAGGGAGGCTTCAGCAAATACACCCAGAAGGCACCACCAGGACCTGGACCTAGATGGCAGGTGATTTCATACAGGTACCTCTCCTTCTCATGCCCATTAGTGGGGGTGTCCAGTATTAAACCAAAGAATTTAGGATGCTTGAAACTTGACCGTAGAGTAAGGACTGAAAGGAAAGGTGAAAGAGTACTGAAGGCTGGAGGGTAGAGAAAGGGGTTGGGGTTTCCACAATATAAGGAGGGTGTGTCATCCTCTGGAGCCCCACCAATGCTCAAGGGCCTGTGTGTGTCCTGTGTATTGCTAGCACTATTTCATTTTTCTTTTTGTTTTTTTCAGAACAGGAGAAGATCTCCACAAATTCTCCTGGTGGTTCCATGAGGTATAGGGACCTGAAAATCCCCAAAATCAGTTCCTAGGATGTGTTCATCTGGTACCTCAGCAGCCCAAGGCATCTAATCACAGACCGATAAAAAAGTAAAAAGATGGCTGCAGTGACTCTGGGGAGAAAGGGTGGCATGGGCCACCTGCAGAGAAGCTGGGACTGTAATCACTGGGCCTGCGGCCTCCTTGAGTCTGCACAGCATTGGTGCCATCATGAAGTGAAACCAGAGAAGAACAGGTAAAAAAGAACAGGAAGGTCCTGCTTGTCCAAGAAAGATGCAAGAAATAGCAAGTGCAGGAGAAAATGGAGTAGCCAAGTCCTGTAGAACCTGTCTTGACTGTTGAGATGGAACCAACCACCTAGATCACTGTGTTGACTAGAAGACCCAGGAACACCACAGCCCCCTTACTAGACCCCTGCCATGGCCCACGCATATGAGACAATGGAGAAAGCTTCCCATTCCTATCTGCTTCCTCTGGGTCATCGAAAGGAAAAGTCCTTCCAGGTCTACTAGCAAATCACTCTGGGCCCCCAAGACTGCTTTAGGGACCCAGGGCTCAGATTCAGAGCATCAGGAAGTCCTTTTCTCAGGGCTGGGGTTGTGGCTCAGTAGGGCAGTGCTTGCCTGGCATGTGTGAGGCACTGGGTTCAAACCTTGGCACCATATAAAAACAAATAAATTAAAGGTATCATGTCCATCTACAACTAAAAAATATTTTTTAAAAAAGTCCTTTTGTGAGCAGATCAACTTCCTTGCACAAGCAACCTTCCAGATACCACAGGGGTTAGCCAGTTCGTGTTTGGACATACCATTCTGTACATATCTGCACAGAACTCTGCTCTGCTGCACCCACTAAGGACATGCTTACACCTGCTAAACTGTGCAACCAGGAAGCTGGCCAGGGCCCCATAGCTCTTGGGCCTGTGCTCTGGCAACTATGGACTTGGGGCAGGGCTCTCATCCCTGAGTTCCCACCCTGCCTAGAATGCAGCCCCTTGCAATGGAGATATAGCCACTGGGAGGAAAACTCTGGAGTTGAGAGGCCACTCTAGTGGGGCCTGGTATTGGTGCTCTATGGGAATAACCAATTTCCTTGATTCAGAGTTGCCCCAGCAGTATCCCACCAGTACTCCTTTGCCTGGGACCAAGTACTGCCAGCAAATAGCTCTCAGCCTTTTCAGGGCAACAACAGAAACTCTAGGTTATCCAGCTATACTCCTACCCTTCTTTCTCAGAAAGCAGGTCTGACCAGACAGGAGTATTCACTGAAGCATGAAGGATGTCAGCAAAGAACTAGTGGCTGGCAGTTCTGTCTCACTGCCCTCAATAGTCCCAAGGGCCTGGGAGAAACCCTGATGCCTGGGGCAAGATCTGGCAGGTAAGCTGGGGCAATTCTGGGAATGCCAACTGCCTCCTCACAGTTCCCCAGGGGAGCAGGCTGGAGGAACTGCCCAGCTCAGTGAATGGAGGGATATTATACTCTGGCCAGCCACTGAGTTGGGAGCAGCAGGAGATGGGTGGCGCAGAGGGAGACACGGCTGCAGAGGGTATCTTCTCTAACCACTGAGTGGCCTCTGACCCCTGAAGGGAGTTTGGCACTGCCACCTCCAAGACTGATGACCCCTTCAGGCAACACAGGTAGACCATGTCTTGCTAGGTTTGGAGGCAGGAGGAAGAGAAGAGGATAAGAGGCTAGGCAGTGTCCAGGGTCTTACGGTCCTACTAAGGCAGCCTCACAAAGGCCCAAAGCACAGGCCCGGAATAGTCAGGAAAATGATCGGAGTGTCCACTCCTGGTGACTAAGAGATGGGAGGTAGCACAGTAAGTCCCCAAAAGCAAACCTGAGTAATTGTGAAGACAAAGAGCTGAAGTTGAGGGTGGCAAATCTGTCTATCCCATTAAGGTCTGTTCCAGTGGAGTCATGGGTCCCCAGGACTGGGTCAATCTGGTCTGCTAGTCCTGTGTTGTCAAGCACAAGACTGGAGGTTCTGTCAATTGCCCCCACCCCTGGCCTCTGGCTAAGGTCCAGGTGAGCACATTGGGAACTGCTGCCATGGGAAGACATCCAGCCCAGAAGGGTGGAGTGAAGGAAGGAAGGAAAACTCACGTCAAACTTTCCAGGGTTCTGCTGCAGCTTCACCTTGCCTCCCGACAGGTACTGCCAAGCACGGCCCCGCAGAGAAGGTGGAATGCCTTTCTGACACCGCAAGCGAATCTGAAAATCGAAAGGACAGCTGTGCCCATACATCTACCCTGGCAGCTCCTTGAGTCAGGCCCCTCTTTCAGGACTTGGTGGGCCCTCACTGAGCATATCGGCAAGAACAGAAAAGCAGAGTGGGGTGGAAGGGAGGACTTTCCTACTGTTGCTCTAATGCAGATTCTAGTGGAACAGGGGGGATTGTAATTAGACATGCTACCACAGGGGTTAGCAGAGTGCACATCTCCTGGTCCAGTGACAAACAGGCATTCCTGGGCTGGGGATGTGGCTCCACATAGAGCACCTGCCTAGTATGCACGAGGCTCTGGGTCCAATCCCCAGCACTGCAAAACAACAAACAAACAAATAAAAAGGTATTCCTGAGGTCTATCACAGAATTCTGAATGCCCACAGAATTCTAGATGCCCATAACTATAGTCTCCCACAATTGGTTCCAAAACCCCCATGGACATCAGATTCTGCTGGTGCTCAAGTCCACTACATAAAAAGGAACATATATAAAGTCCCCTATATAAAAGGGAGTATATAACCTATGCACATCCTCCTGTGTATTTTAAGTCATCTCTAGATTATTTATAATATCAAATACTATGTAAATAGTTGTTTATTGTACTGTTCAGGGAATAAAGATAAGGAAATAAAGTCCACATGTTCAATAGATATAACCACTTAGGCCTAACCATATTTTCCATTTGTGGTTGGTTGAATCTACTGGTGTGAACCCACAGATACTAAGGGCTGACTGTACTTTCTGAATCAAAATGAAACCATACAAGTTGGGCCACCTCATAGTTTGTCACCAGAGAGGGATCTGCACCATGCAAGGCACAGTTGCAGCCATAGGGAAGATTGCTCACAAGATGAACCAGAATGTACCCAAAGCTGTGGCCCAAGCCCTTCCATGGAGGGTGTTGGTTTAAGCAGCTATGTAGCAGGACACAGCCAGCCTGGAGGAGAAATCTCAGCAAAACTCAAGAGGCAGGCAAGGAATGTTTGAGTGGCTCCCTCATTGTTTTGGTCAGGAATTCCCTCTCTTTTCCTCTCCTTGACCCTGAGCTCCTGAGATCTCTAGTCAGTGACAGGGAGAGAGGCAGCTGGCTGGGAGTAAATTCTGATTACAGTCCTTACTATGGGATGTTGGCAGGAGACTGGAGTACTCCCTCAACCCTATGCACTAAGCAGTCTGGCCTGCAATAAATGGGCTGAGTACGCAGGGCATAAGAGCAGCTAATGTGGGTCTGAGTCCTGCACTGGCCTTGGGTCCATCATTTCTTACCAGCTTTAAGATCTGAATGATGTCATCCACTACTTCAGAGTTGACAAAAGGATTCCATTAGAAGGGGGCAAATGTGCTCAGTATGGGGCCTGACACACACTCTGTGTTCAGTAAGTGATGGCTTCCTCTCAGGCTTCCATCCCAGAAGGATATTTAACACAGAAGCTCCAGGGCCTCAGCTCACACCTAACTTTCCCTCACCTGGAAACCCCCTCAAACAGTCCCACTGGAAACTCTCAGAAGAGGAAGAACAGAAAACCTGGTCTTCCTGACGATCAGCACCAATAAAAGAAAACTTTCCAAGGGTCAGAGAGAGTCAAGAACCAGGAAGGAGGCAGGCAGGCAGGCAGGCAGGCTGCAGGCAGTGGGGAGAGCAAGAGCCAAGTTTGAGCTGCTGGGATTGCCTGGAAAGGGGGGAGAGGAAGGGAATGGAGGGAAACTATCCCCAACTGGGAAGTTTCCTGCTGCTGTGGGATAAGGGTCACCTTAAGGAAGTCACTTTGGCTAGGCTTTTGCAACTGACTGGATGTAGTTCAGCCCAGAGCAACAGATCCCTCAAGCTCCCATGCACATTGACTAAGCCAGGCCTGAGGCAGCTCCATCATCACAGGTCCCTGTCATATGTGGCCTGCTCCAGGAGAGCCTTGGAGTACTTTCAGTCCACTGAGGTTCCCCAAGAGGCTCTGCTCTCACACAGGCCCAGGGTAGGGAGCAAGGGCTGGAAAGCCAAGAGTGCAGCCTGGGATAAAGGAGATGTTGTTCAGAACTTCTCCATCTGGCCTCATACTTTCCTCAGGTGCAAAGGTATGGAAATGGTCATCCACTATGTCTGCCTGCCTCATGGAGGATGGTAGGGATGCTTTAAGACAAAGCACAAGAAAGTGTTCCCCAAAAGCACAAGAATTACCAGTCTTCTAGGCAACACCTTGGGATAGAGGGGCTCTGATGACAGCTAAGCAAGGCCATACCCTTGCCTGCTGAACTCTGGGAGGGCAGAGTCATTGCTTAAACAGACCCAAGTAAGGGCCCTACAGGGAAAGACTGTAGTCTAGACATAGCCCTGCCTGTCCAGATTTCTGTAATGGATACAGCTGGGGAAGTTAAGGAAGGTCACCCCCTCTCCTGGCAGGAGGAGTGTTGGATCTGAGTCCACTTCCCAAAACAGGTATTGTCCTTTGCTTGCCATGACTTCTTGACCACAGAGAGATCACAACCTCCACAGCCAGGCAGGAAGAGCTCCCAGGACTGGGTCCAGGGATAATATAGCCAAAGAGGAAAGAGGGGTATTCTGTAGTGGTCCTGGTCTGAAGCAGAGCAGTGGTTCAGGACCTCCAGGTAGGGTGGGTTGAAGCAGGCCTGTGGAGGCCTTTGCTAGGCATGGCCAGCAGCTCTGGGGCTCTTAATACAGTGCCAGGGAAGCAAAGAGGAAAAGGAAGTACTGCTCAATGTCCAGCGGAGAGAACTCCCTAAGGGTCCCCTCAGGAATCCCTGTTTGCAAGAGAGGCTGGGGAGAGAAGGCCAGAGCCATAGTTCCTGACAGCCACCAGTTACCACAACAGACAGCTGGAAAGCAAGCTACAGCTCAAAGAAAGTCCCAAGGAAGAATTAGGCAGGAAAACACCCTAAAGTCAGGCAAGAACAGCTGAGGAAATAACTACCTTAAAATATATATTTCATATATTTTTATATGTGTGTGTGTGTGTATAATATATATATATATATATATATTTTTTTTTTTTTTTTTTTTTTTTTTTAAATAGCCAGGCATGATGGTGCATGCCTGTAATCCCAACTACTTAGGAGGCTGATGCAGGAAGATTACAAATTTAAGGCCAAGCTTGAAAATTTAGCAAAACCCTGTCTCAAAAATAAAGGATGGGATGGAGCCCAGTGGTAAAACACTTGCTTAGCAAACATGAGGTTCTGGGTTCAATTCCCAGTATTGAAAAAAAATTCTTTTTTAGAGAGATTGACATTTGAAAGATGTTCTAATAAGCCAAAAATGACCGCCCATGTAGAAAAGCAAGAAAGAGCTCAGGCCTTCATGAGCCTTTCAAACCACAGTATAGGGCTTTATAGTCTTATGAAGTACCACATTATGGGAGGCCTGCAACAGGATAATCTGTGCCCCTTGACCAGGGAAACTGAGGCTTAAAGGGTGAAGGGACTTACCCAAAGTTACACAACTAGGCATGGGCATGAAAAGTGGAAAGGCATGGGACTAGACTCAAGCCTATCCCTGACTCAATCCTGAGCTTTCCACTAGTCCGCTGGGTCAGTGGTAGTAGACCAGTGTGTCAGCTGACAACAGAGGGTCTCACTGTGGACTGAAACCTGTGCAGAGACACTGGCTATAAGGGTCTAGGCAGGTCTCCTTTAAGTCAGGGAAAAACTAGATCCTGCTGAGCATAGTCAAGGACATTGACACACACACTTCAGAGTGGAATGCAATGCACAACCACAGAGTAAGAGATAGTGCTTGAGGATAGTCTGACTAGAAAAGACTCCTAGGAGTTTTCATTTTTATAAGACTTTATAAACTGTGAGGTTACTTTCTTTTTGCTTTGGCCAGGAGGCAGGAGGGAAATCAGCAAATTAACATAGAGAATAAAGAAGGTCTTTATTGTGGTGGTAAAGTTATACCTCCTAGGTTCAAATTTTGTTTCTGCAGGTCATACATCAGTACAGATACCGCCACTACTACCAACCTGATGGTATAGTGTAAAGATTTTCAGGGTCAAGTGCTCAGCACTCTGCCAATGATCCCCACAAGTTAGCTGTTATTAGTATTATAAATTCCTCTCTGATTTGTTAGGTCTTTACCCTGCAATTAGAGCAAAGCTGCCCATAATGCTATTGGCTACAAGCAACTTTGAAGTTTAGCTCTTGGACAAAGTTCTGTGATTCTAAAATCATCTACCAAGGTTCAACCTTCCCTCTGCTCACAGCCACCTTCTGTTCCCTGTTTGGCTGATGGAGGTCACTGAAGGCAGCCTGGCAGTTGGAGAGCCTCTGTTCTCCTAAGCTAATATATTCCTCCCTCTTCCTCCTCTTCCTCCTCAGACTACCAATTTCCAGCCCAAGGCCCAAGGTCAGGCTCCTCACCTTTTTGTGTTTCTTGGCCATCCATTTGTCCCAGTTGTTGAGCATGTCCAGCCACTTGGACTCCCTCTGCCTCAGCACCTCCAGAGGGACTTCCTCCAGCCTGTAGAGCAGAGGGCAGCACCCATTAGATGTGCCAAGACAGGCCTTGGCTTCAGCTCCAGCCACCAGCCTGGCTTGATCTGAATCCTCCCTACCCTTCATTCCTGAACTTCCCTTCAGGACCATGAACTCATGAATGCTATATTGCACAGGAGAGGGAATAGTGTTCCCCTCTGTGAAAGGCAGAGGCCAGAGAGAAACCAGGTTCAAATGCCTACTCCCTAAATGTGTCAAAGGGCCAGGGGTCACCATGCCTCTCTGAGGCAGAGGCTAAGTGTGTACATCTGTGCACCAAAGCCAAGCATTCCTGTCTTGGGCCTGCCTTAGTAAATAAGGCTCTTCAGAGGGCCTGTGTGCTAGGAACAGAGTTGGACACAAAAACTAGTCAAACAAGTACAGAAATATGCTTACCTCTTCACCTGAGCCAAACTAGTTACTCAGAGTTTCCCCAATTACGCCCTGGTCTTTTCCCACATCTTATCCTTTACTCATGCTAATCCCTTGGCAGGAATGCTCTCAAAGTTGTCTCTCCTATTAAAGTCTTCATATACTTCAAAGCCCCTTCAAATACCATTTACATCAATGCAACACCTACTAACTGAAAAGCTATCATATTGTGTCAGCACTGACCTGGGGCCAGGTGGGGCCAGGGGATGTGTGCCCATGAGTAGAACAAACTTTTGACCTTTATGGAGACACTCGAGTAGGCACTGAGATCCACCCAGGCAGGCAGATCAGCACCAAAGCAGGTGAAGGTGAGCTGGGTGGAAATCTCTGGCTTAGCCAGAAGTGCATCAACTAAGTGGGCTTCCTCCAAGGAGTGAGTCCTGGGACTCAAGAGTTCACAGAACTCTGAGGGGCAAAGAAAAGAAGGACATTTATTTCCATAGTCGAGGCATTCTGCATATATTTCCTATCTGGCCTTGAGACTAATATTTGTAAAGCAAAAAAACAAGAACACAAAATGTATGTATACATCTCTGACACACTGTTTCCTTAATTTTTTTAAGTAGTAGATTACAGATATTTTACATTTCTTTGTTGTACTTTTTAAAAAATTTTTCAAATAAGAAAGTACTTGACTATTTTAAGAAAATTAAATATTAATGACAGATAAGAAACAGAGCCTCAAAGAGGTAAAATACCCAGGAAGGTAACTTGCTCAGAGTCAAACAACAAACCAGCGGGGAAAGTGGGAGTCATTTCCAAGCCAGATCCTAGCCCAGAGCTGGCTGTCACTCAGTTCTGCCTAACTCTCCAGAAAGGGGCACAGAGTAGGAGACATTCAAGGGAGCTGAGCTCTCAGGAACAGGACGTGGTGGGGTTGGGGCCTGGCCCAGGCTTGGAGTCTCTGCTTCTCTCTCTACCGGAAGGAAATGTGCTGCTGTGACTTTTAGTGGTTGGAAGAGCAGAGGGAGGGACCCTGGCAGAGCCGAGGCCTCTGGAACACAAAAGGGCAAGTCTTCTTCTATAGTGCACTTCATTTGGGGAACTGCTGGAGCCTGAACACAGCCTTGGAGCTGAACAAGGGGAGGAGGGACTATAGCTTAGGGCAAACCAGAACCCTGGATACAGTGATGCAAGCTCAAACTGCTGCCCTGCTCACCACTTAGAGATAGAACTAGGTCACAAGGACATTCTTCCTTTCCTTTTCCTTCTTTTCTTTTTGGAACTGGGGATTGAACTCGGGGGCACTCGGCCACTGAGCCACATCCCCAGCCCTATTTTGTATCTTATTTAGAGACAGGGTCTCATGCGTAGTTGCTTAGGGCCTTGCAAAGTTGCTGAGGCTGGCTTTGAACTCGCCATCCTCCTGCCTCAGCCTCCTGAGTCGCTGGGATTACAGGCATGCACCACCACGCCTGGCTCCTTTTCCTTCTTGGTAAGAGTAAAGAAGGGCTCAAATCTTTTGGTCAGGTACTTTACTAAGGGCTATGCATCTTCAGCAACCCCTGGAGGACAGAAACCAAAGGCCCACACAGAAGGCCATGGTGACTTCCACCACCCATGATGCATTCGCTTATGCAATAAATCAGGAGATAAGTCTGCAAGTTAACTGAAGGAAGGGGCATTCACAGAGTCAACAGGAAGTTCTGGCCATTATGGATATAGATAACATCAGATCTAATCTCCTTGTTACACAGATGAGGAAACTGAGGCTCAGAGAGGGCAAGACTTTCATCTGAGATTGTCAGTTTCAAAGAACTGCCACATGATTAAATACATGCCCATTTGATACCTTAGTCCTGGAGTCTGGCTTTGTTGGTAAAAATCTTATTGCAAGGTCTCCAAGATACCCATTTTCTCAACTATAGATACAAAGAAGAACATACTGAGAGTTCTTTTAACTGATGTCAGATAACAGCTCTGACAATTTCAAAGCTTCAATTTCAAACCTCAAACCAGAATTTCAAAAAGGTACAAAACAAGTGACTATGTTTCCTGGATTCTAAGATACCTCTGATTTTAAGCTACATGATTTAACTGATCATTTGGTAAGACCTTCTCAGGGACAAACAATAAAAACTACCACTGATTTAAATATACATGTCAGCTAGGCAGAGTGGCACATACCTGTAATCCCACAGATTTGAGAGGTTAAGGCAGAAAATCTTAAGTTTGAGGCCAGCCTCAGCAACTTAGCAATAAAGTCTCAAAATTAAAAATTAAAAAAAAAATGGACAGGAGATATAGTTTATTGGTAAAGTGCCCTGAGTTCAACCCCCAGTACCAAAACAAACAAACATGTCAAATAAAATATCAAAAGGTATTTAATTTTTTCTTTCTTCTTTTTGGAGGAGGAATACTAGGGATTGAACCCAGTAGCACTTAACTACTGAACCACCTCTCTAGCCCTTTTTATTCCTTTTTTTAAATTTTGAGACAAGATCTCCTTAAAGTTGCTTAGGGCCTCACTAAGTTGCTAAGACTGGCTTTGATCCTCCTACCTCAGTCTCCTGAGCCACTGGGATTACAGGCATGTGCCACCATATCTGGCAATATTTTAAATTTTAAAACCTTAAAATTGAGGAAATATGGTCATTTAAATGGCTTCTTCTACAATGACAGAGGAATTTAATCTACCTGGGAGTAGTGAGAAGGAAGACACTTGAGGTCTGGTTGTATCCAGCACTTGGCACACACTGTGTACGTGTGTGGTATTAAGAATTGAATCCAGGGGTACTTTACCATTGGCTACATCCCCAGTCCTTTTTGTTTTTGAGATAGAGTTTAAAAGTTACCAGATTGGCCTCAAACTTGTGATCCTCCTGCTTTAGCCTTCCTAGTTGCTGGGATTACAGGCATGTGCCACCACACCCAGCCACTTAGAACACCCTCTAATGGCAAGCAGTGTCTCTTTCTGCACGCCATATGCTCCTGAAGACTTGCAGACTATCCATTTTTTAAAAAACTGAAGGTTCACAAATCCTTTAATCAAATAAATAAGGATCTGATACAACTGCTGCCTGATACAGGAATACCTTCTACACAAGCAAGTCTCCTTCCTTCTCTGAATCTCATTTTCCCTATATGCTTAGACAAGCTGCATTATGAATTGACTCTCAAGAATGCCTAGAGGGGCTGTGAGATGAACCTAGAGTCAGTTGGGTGGGGTCCCTGCAAAAAACTTGATAATGTAAAGGTACTGAGGTGGCTTCCTCCTGACAGCAGAGAGAGAGCAAGAGCCAGTTGCTAGGGAAAGAAGCTGACTTCATATTAAGAAAACAAGTGGTTAAGATGTGCATAAAAATAAAATGAAAAATGGAAAAAAAGAAGAAAGTAACCAAGTGGTCCATGGGGGACGCCCCAGGTCAGGACCTCACTCACCCTCCAGCAAACCTCTTTCCTGAAGGTGGCCTGAGAAAGTTTCTACAACCAAAGAGCCTACTGATAACAACCTCTTGGAATTCTGGCAAGAATGGGGCCTCATTATCTCCAGAGGAAGCCACCCAATTGTTGAACAGTTTCTTCACTAAAACTTTCTCTCCCATGTTATGGAAAATCGTCCTAGTATTTTCTACCTACAATCTCAGCATCTCCTCATGAGGTCACACAATTCTTAGACTCCTCACGTACCAACCACACATATGCTTATCCCTTGTCACCTACCCATTCCTTTCTTCTCCCCTCTCCAAGTTTTCTTCTTCCCTCCAAGTCACAGTACCTCTTCAGGGCCCAATATACATTAAAAACCCCAACTACAACATTACAACATCAGCAATAGTAGTTACCATTTGTACGCCATTTACTATTTACTAATTTTTCTCAATGCTTTATATACATTTATCACAGGTACATTTCATATTATCCCTTAGCATAATATCATTTTCCCCATTTCACAGTAGAATCCAAGACTTAGTAAGGTTAAATGCCTTGCTGAAGACCATAAAGCTATAAGTAGCAGCGCTAGGACCAAACCCAGGCCCCTCTCATTCCACAGCCTATGCTTTTGACCCTTGTTATGCTCTTCCACCCCCACAAGCCAAACCCTAAGCCCCCACACAGTCGGCATGCTTAGAACACCATTTCTCACACTTTTTAAACTGACATACATTCCATTCTGAATGTATACACACATGTTTCACAAAACAAGTTGCCTTTATATACACCAATGCACACTGATATTTTCAGTTCTATTTAATATTATTCTATCATGCTAAGTGAAATAAGCCAATCCCAAAAAACCAAAGGCTGAATGTTTTCTCTGATAAGAGGATGCTGATCCATAGCAGGGGGTGGTTAGGGAAAAAATGAAGGAACTTTGTACTGTACAGAGGGGAGGGAGAAGAGGGGTGGGGTGAATAGGGATGGAAAGAATGGCAGATTGAGATGGACATTATTACCTATATACATGTATGAAAAAAATATTTTTAAAAATAAAATAAGTTAAAAAATTTTATGTTATTCTATTCTTCTTTTACCTTCTTTTTTTAAAATGCTGACCACAATTCCATAAAACTGACTTTAGCACCAGTTCACGAATGCATTAAAACCATGAAGTCTGAAATGAACACTTCATTATAACTTGCTCACTCCTCAGTATTGCCTCTCCCCAACTGCATCTTGAACTTTTTCAATAACTCCCAAAACACACCTCACAGGTGTTCAACAGGTGCCTGCTTGATTTTCTCCATGACATCATTACTTCCACCTGTACAGCATTCAGGACTACAAACCATTTGGGCATACAGCAATTTTATTTATCCCTCTAATGCCAAGTGAAGAAAAATCCTCATATACCATTTCCACATGGCCAGTGAGAGACTTGACCCAATCAAAGAGGTTGTATGACTTGGGCAAAGTCACAAAGCAAATAAGTGAAAGAACAAGATCATCTCCTCTGCCACAGTGACTTGTGTGCTGTCTCTGATTCCCCTGGGAAGGCTGTGAAGAAATTAGGCCCTGTTCCAGACGCTGCTGTATGACTGCATCTGGCTCCCTGATCCTTGAGACAGTCTAACCCCCTCCTTCGGTTCTGACTGCCCCAGTGAGTGGCTTGTCCATGTCCAGAAATGCTCAGTGTGGCCAATATGCCAGATGGCATGTTGCAAGCCCAACCTCAGTTAGAGATGGTAAGCCTGGGCAATCTGCCATTTACCAGCAGCCCAATCTCCTTAGGAGAAAAGTCTCAGAGAAGACAAAGGTGGCATCTGATCACAGATCCCATCAGGCTCCCCGACGGAGCTAGGCTTAGCCATGCTGTGCCATACAATGGCCCAAGGTGGCAGTAACACTTCACAGACCTTATTCTCTGCAGGCTTCCAAGTCCCTAGGCTTCTCCCAAGACCCAGAGGCTGGAGGCTTCCAAAAGCTCAGAGGAACAAAACTCACTCCCAAGACTGGGGCTGTCTCTTCCTTTGTACGTCTGTCCTCAACCCTCCCGGCTCAGCAAACTCAGTAGAGGTGATACCCATGCCCAGGACCTCTGTATCCTAGGATGGAAGGTAAACCCAAGGAACTAGTCTAAACCCCTTTCTCCAAACCTCACTCCCAGCCAGGCATGGGAGCACACAACTATAATCTCAGCAAAATCAGGAGGCTGAGGCAGAAGGATGGGAGGATCACAAGTTTGAGGACACCCACAGCATCTTAGTGAGGCCCTAACAACTTAGTTGTCTGTCTCAAAATAAAAAAATAAAAAATAAAAAGAGTTTGGGATGTGACTCTGTGGTAAAACATCCCTGGGTACAATCCTCAGTACTGAAAAACAAACAAACAAAACCCCTCACTCCCTGACCCTGCCCTAACGAAGAGAAGCACAGTGCAAGCAGAAACCAGTTCATCTTCTCTCACTCATCAAGAAGACAAAGTGGGACATGAGGGAGAATAAACAGAGTAGGGACCTTGAAGTCAACCGACAGAGGTACCTATTCCAGTTTCTCTGGGAGACCACAGAGAAACACTTGACCTCCTAAGCCTCAACTTCTTCATCTTTAATGCGACCATAATGCGCACCACATATTCATAAAACTTCAGTGAAAAATAAATGTATTGAAGGTCCAGCCTGCTGGGTGGTCAGTAAGTGGTAGCTATTAGGCAACTGATGCAGTTTAGCTAGAATTATCACATCCCTTTTCTAATCTGACTGGTCCCCATACACAGCTCTTGGAGGTAGGCAGGGCAGGGTTATACCCATTTTACCTAGGAAGCAATTGAGGCTCCAAGAAATTGTGTAATTTACTCAAAGACAAACGAACTATATAATTCCTGGCTTCTCATCTCAGTTCTGCCATTTTATAGCTGTGTGAAATAGGGAAGGGTTTCTCCATTTTTGAGCTTTCAGTTCCTCATCTCTAACACATGGGCCATACCATCTCCTCAGAGAACAGTGGTAAAGATGACATAAGGTAATAAGAACCGACACAGTTTGAGCACTGACCATGTACTAACTCTGCCAAGCACCAAATGGGCACACAATTTCCCACGGAAGAATCTTTTGTTATCTCCAGTCAATAGACAAGAACACTAACATGCAGCATGATTGAGTAATCTACATAGCCTGGAAGTGGAGGCTGCCACCTGAGCACTAACCTATCCAACAGATAAAAAGTGCCCCGCACATAACAGAGCTTCCCTTTTCTTCTCCACCCTCTGAACTCAGAAGGGCCAAGGAAACTTTCACATTTGGGTTTTCAGGATGAAGAAGAGACCACCAGAGGAAGTCCCACCAATGTGTGGAAAGTGGATGTGCAGAGACAACCAATCACAGACCCAGAGGCAATGAAGGTGAAGGAATATCCTCCTCCATACCCAGAACTGGAAAGAGAAGCAAGAATAAACAAAAAAACTGATCTACTCTGCACACTGGACAACAGCCTCCAGAGTTCATTACCCCAAGAGATGGGTGGTAACAACTGAAAGTGTAAATAGCTTTTACCCCAGTTCCAAGAGATGTGATGATGGAAAACTTGATTGCAGAAGAGGGTAGGCTGGTGATATGTGAATAGCTGACAGTCAAGCCTGTGAGATCACCCAGTAAGTCTATCCATTCCCCAGAAAGCCGGGGGTCGGGGGAGCCTGTGGCCCAGAGGGTAAGTGACTTGCCCAAGAACACACTGTGAGTAGTGTGGAAAGGATGATGGTCTGTAGCTGCCTGGTCCACCTGCCTTGGATCTGGCTGGCCATAGCTAGGCCCTTGTATGGGTAAGAGTCTGATCTGCTTTGCTTTCCTTGCTCCTAGCGCAGGGGAGTGCTAGGCCTGCCTCTTTTCCATGAGGCATTCTCTGGCTCTGCTCCTTCCGGTCCTGGGTCAGTGCACAATGGTAAACAGGTTTTCTCCACCCTTCACTGGCCTTGGTGCCCTGGGCCTCTGCCCAGCTCTCCACCCTGCTCCATGTGAGATGAAAAAAAAAAAAAAAAATGGTTCCTTTAGTCATCAGTTTTGATGGTCCCAAAAAGCAAGGAATCCCTCTTCCTCTGCCTTGCTTAGATAGGAAATGGCACAGACCACAGCAGAAACCCCAGAGCAGCCCTCGTTGACAAACGTAGAAAGCTATGGAGACTGTTCTCAACAGAAAACATCCCTGCCCCAAACCCCAACCTCTGCCAGCAGAGTAGTGCTTAAAATTCCCTGCTGGTGTTGGGTGTGTGCCTGTAATCCCAGTGACTCAAGAGGCTGAAGCAGGAGGATTACAAATTTGAGGCCAGTTTGGACAATTTAGCAAGACCCTGTCTTAAAAAAATGAAAAGACCTGGAGTTTAGCTCAGTGATAAAGTACCGCTGCATTCAATCACTAGTAGCATGAAAAAAAAAATAAGTAAATACATAAATTTATAAATAAATAAAATTCCTTGCCAGTGACTGGGTCCTCGTGGGTCCTCGGATCACAATTTCACTGCAGGAACCCAGAGGTCACCCTGACTCACATATGAATCCTTCACCCACCCTTACCAAATTGCTAGATCTTATTGATGATCTTATCAAATTGTCTTGACTCACCATTTGCAAAAAGCCCATTCTCTACCTAAACCCTTCATGGCTGCCTACTGTCCTCCTTCACAAAGAAAAGCCTCAGGCTCATGTTCTCTGGCCTTCCTGGTTCACCTGTACATCACTCCTTTCACCTCTAGTTGTATCTCTAGGCGGCCTCCCCCCCCCCACCAACACCACCCCGCCTCAGCCCACCCACCCTTCCTTAGCATCCCTGCCCCCAGCCTCTTAATTTGGTTCCTCTCATCCTAGTAGACCTCATTCAGACCTGCCTTTCATCTCTATCATGCCTCTCCTAACTGCTGTAGAGACAGCACAATCATTGCATTCCATACACATCTCTCTAGAGTTTTGTTCTAGGCCTTGAATCTATAAAAGATGAATAAAATGCAGTCCCTGCCCTTGAGGAGGTCAATCTGGCAAAGGAGATAGATGGGTTGGTACATAACTAACCTGCACAGAAGTGCTCGCACAGAAGCCAGTGAAAGGCATTGCACATGCCTGTAATCCCAGTGGCTTGGGAGCTGAGGCAGGAGGATCACAAATTCAAAGCTAAACTTAGCAACTCAGAGGGGTCCTAAGGACTTAGTAAGACCCTGTCTCAAAATTTAAAAAAGGGCTGGGGATGTGGTTCAATCGTTAAGCACCTCTGGGTTAAATCCCTGGTACCAAACATAAAAACAAAAACAAAAGAAGCAGGTGAAGGGTGCTAAGAGCCTGCAAGAAAGGAAGTCCCAGGCTGGGGTTGTGGCTCAGTGGTAAAGTGCTTGCCGAGCACGTTGAAGCATTAGTGTTTGATTCTCAGCACCATATAAAAATGAATAAATAAAATAAAGGTCTTGCATCCATCTACAACTAAAAAAAATTTTTTTTTAAAAAGAAAAGAAGTCCCCAAGATGAGAGTGAGAGTGTTTAGGGAACGCTTCAATGGGGAGTTGACTTTTAAATTGGGGTTTGAAGGGTGACAGGAAGTGACCAGGCCAAGAAAAGGAAAAGGACACACCAGGTAATAGGGCCAGTACATGCAAGTGCAAGTTAATACGAAAGGGCATGGCTTGTTTGGGGAATGTGGACAGCCCAGTCAAGCAAGCACAGCTTCCCTACCCAACTGACTGCTCTGCTGAGGCAGCATTCTGTGAGGACGTGCCTTCCTGGAAGGCAGGAATCCTGGAGGGCAGGGGCTTTGTCAGTCTCATTTTCTGCAGTGTGTCTCAGGGCAAGAACAGTGTCTGGGGCTGAGGTTGTGGCTCAGTGGTAGAGCACTTGCCTTGCATGTGTGAGGCACTGGGTTTGATTCTCAGCACCACATAAATAAATAAAGGCATTGTCTCCATCTACAACTTAAAAAAAAAAAAAAAAACCAGTGGCTGGTAACTAGCTGGCGCTCAATAAATGTATGTTGACCAATTAGTCAGCTCAGGTCCTCAGCAGTGAACTCTACCTGAACACCAGTTATGTCAAGCACAGTAAGAGCCTGATGAACAGCACTCCCTCTCTGGCATAATACCAGGTCTGGATCTTCCTCAGCACAGAGCTGAGCACACATCTGCTTGATGTTGGCCTTTTACAACATTATAATTCTAATAGTCAATTAACTTAACTGAAGATCTGTTATAACACTTACCAAGCACTTGCTATGCACCAGACACTGCTCAGCACTTAATTTACATTATTTCATTTAATCCTGGCAACAAGCTCATGGGATAGGTCCTCTAATTATCAAACCCCTTTTGCAGATGGGAAAACTCAGGTAAGCCAGTAACTGTCCACTGTCTACAGAAAGCAGGGGATGGCACTGAGAAGAGAATCCAGGTCTGCTCTTCTCCTACTCTGTCACCAACTCCAGTATTGGTTGCTGTCTGCTCAGCTGGATGCATAAAGCCCTCTTCCCAGGAGCCTGGAGCTCAATGGACTCACAGTCACAAGCTGGGTGATGCTTGGCAAGTTATTTTGCCTCTTTGGGACTTGGTTTATGTTTCTGTAAAATAGGAATTATGATGACAGCTACATATCAGAGAATTAAATAAGGTGAGGTAGCTGAAAGCCTGATCTACCAGACAGGTTCCTCTGTGAAATGGCATTACCAAGACAATGCTGGAAAGCCAGAGGGAGCCACTCAGAGGCAGGAAAGAAGCCCAGCATGAAGGTCTACAAGAAGGAGGGTGGTAATTATGAAGCAAGCTTGGACTTTTTCCCAGGTGACTACCCAACCCAGGAGGGCAGAGGTTCAAGGCAGTCCTTTGGTTATATGCTGGAGTTGAAGCTTTCAGGAGGCCCACCTTTGTCTCACTGCTGCTTTTTCTTCACAGATCAAGAAGGAAGAGCAGGCCCTCAGAGTCAGGGTTTCCTGAGGGCCCTACTCCAAATGTCTCAATGAGGAACTGTGAGGGGGATTCCCAACCTGCCCTGACAAGCCAGAAAGCTGAGTGGGACTGGCTCCTGTCTCAACCCCAAGAATGGGTGGGCAGAGCACATGAGGGAAGCCAGATCTTCACTCCCATGCTGCCTTACTTCCTCATAATTACACCAAAGGCCTGTAGTAAAATCTCAGAGGGTAATACCAAGTGTGAAAGCTACCATATACTACAGACATAGAGCCCTTACACTATGGCAGACTATGTGGTGGATGCTTTTTCAACACCATGTCCCTTAATCATCATAATGCCCCCCAACCCTCCACCAATGCCACCAGTGGCCCATTTACCTACTCAGAACAGTCATATGCCTAGGAAGAGCCAGAACTTGAAGCTGAATCTGCTGGTGTCTTGAACCTGGGCTCTCCCAGCCCAATTTAGGTTGTCTTTTCTTATGAAGTAAAGACAGAGGGTAGGGAAAGAAGTATCATTCTCCAAAAGTGGTGCACCAGGAAGGATCACTCTGTACCAGAGTGCACCAAGGAAGAACAAGAGTTCTCCACACTTACATTCCCACATTGGGCGCCTCAGGACCCAGCCGTCCCTGCCTCATCTTGGTGTATACGTGAGGGGCCGTGTGGGCAGACCTGTGCCAGGAGTTGTGCCATCTCTCATAACAACTCAGCCACAGAAACAACCTAAGAAGACTGTTAAGAGAAGTCTATAAGCTTGGGGCTTGTCTGAGGTTTTAAGGCTCAAGGAAGGGGAGGAAGGGCCATCAGCTTTGGTGAGACAGAAAATTGGAAAGAAAGAGTCCAAGATTCCAGGTCCATTTCATTACTTGTTCAGCCTTGGTTTCTTTGCCTGTAAACAAGGCAAAACAAAACAAAACAAAAAAACCTTAGTCCACCAATTTCCCATTGTTCCTATAAGGGTTATTACAAGGTAGTGGGAATGAAAGTACATTATGGGCTAAAGAGCCAGGCAAATCAAAGAATCCTTCAATCTGATTTCATCCCCAAAGATGTGAGGGACGCTAGTCATGCACAGAAAAGAGGGGTCCACTCACAGAGGAACACAGTGTGCTGGAAGCACTGGCTTCTATAGGATGTGCCATGATGACCCCTTGCAATGGAGAAACTACCACATAAAGAACCTCTCAAAGCACTTTTCTTCTTTTTTATATTTTAATTTTTTTAGATGCTGAGACCTTTATTTTATTTTATTTTTAATTTTTTTGTTGTTGATGAACATTTATTTATTTATTTATTTATTTATTTATTTATTTATATGTGGTGCTGAGAATCGAACCCAGTGCCTCACACATGCTAGGCAAGTGTTCTACCACTGAGTCACAACCCCAGCCCCTCAAAGCACTTTTCATATACTCCAAGGTCAGGCTCAGAATGTTCTTCAACATCATGCCACTAGAATGGCCTTATTTTATATGAGGGGGAAACTGAGATTTAGAAAGATTAAGCAAACTTCTCAAGGTCACACAGCTAGTTAGGGGGACAGCAAAGCCCAGGACTTAGGTCTCCTGATCCCTGCACGGCAGTTTATGTTTACACTATGTTCCTATCCCAGTTATTATGTCTGATCCTTACAGTCCTCTGTACACAGCCACACCTGTAATTATTGGTTTAATGTCTGAATTCCCTGCTACGCTGTAACTCCTGTGAGGGCAGGACAAGTGTCTACCCTGAGCCTGCCACAGGACTGCACACAAAGTGAGGGCTAGTGGTTGGATGAGTGGATGAGCATAAGTCACAAACCACAAGGGTCAGTGGGGAAGCTGGCACTGGAACCCTGTGCCTGGTTCAGAGAGTTTCCCCACACATCAGCCTGAATCCACATTTTTAGCTAGAATCTCTCATCTCTAAGAGCCACTTGTGCCTTCTCAAAGGCATGGGACTTGTTTCCATTTGTCTCAGTCCAAGCAACAGCTCCAAGAACAGAATAAAGATACTAGGTGAGGTCAAGCCAAGCATCAGCTATCATCAGACTCCCATTGACCAGTTTATGCTATGTCAAAGGCCCAAATCTACTCTTTCCAATGCCACAACATCCTAAGGTTGTTTTCCCTGTCCTTAGGCCTCATTCTTCTCTCCTTGGAGAGAGCCTGGCACTCCTTGCAGCGTTCCTTGCCATGCAATATATTTACCAGGCAGAGACCACAAAGCTCAGTACTCACCCCATTCCTCCCCATCCAGGTCAGCTAACCTGCTCTCCTACTTGAAGGGAAAACAAAGAATGTCTTGATGTATCTTGGGCATGCCAGCCAGGCCAGATACCTTGGGGAGACCAGAGTTATGGCAAAACGAAGTCAGCAACAGACCACTGCAGAAGAAGGTGCAGCTGACCTTGTTTCCCTGTAGCCAGAAGGCTCTAGGATGTGATCTGTAGAAGGACTTTCCACCTCCCAGTCAATGCAGCCAGCTACAGACCAAGCCCTAATGATTTCCCAGTCCTTCCTCCTCATGGCTCCAGACCTCTCCCAGGTGTCACTGGAACTCTTGGCCTATTGTGGATTCTCCCAACAGGTCTTAATACTTGTGGTGCAGTTTTCTGACATCTTCCACACCAGACCTAGACTAACCATTCTGAAACACAAGAGGCCTCAGTCTGACATTCAAGACTAGCCTTGTCAGCCCATCCTCCTTTCCTAGCCCACCCTTACTTCTATTCTCCTGCCTGCCTTGCTTCTCAGCACCTCTGCTCTTGGTGTATATACAATTCTCGAACTGTTGACTTTTGAGGGGAATATTACACATGGGTCCGCTCCCACCTAAATGGACTGCCCTGGCTTGTCCCTTCTGAGTCCTGAATCAAATGTCACTTCTTTCTAGGTTCCTGTGGGTGGAGCAGGCTGTTTCCTCCTAAATACTCCCAGAGCAACCGCATACCTCAATTACAGTCTTTATCACTCAACATTGTAAAGATTTGTTTGTGGTTCTGTTTTCCAACCAATCTGTGAACTCCTTGAGGGCAACAAGACAGAGATATCTTGTTCAGTTCTATATTCCTTGTTCCAGTCACAGGGTCTGGCAGAGGAGGTGCTCAAAAAACGTTTGGTAAGTAAGCTTACTGCTGAAATGTCTAAGCCAGCAAAAGTTTGTTTTCCCAAGCCAAGGTTTACTGTTGTGTCTGTTGCCTACTTCCCTACCTGAAGAGAAGCAAAGAGCTAAGCAGTAACAGCCTCTAAGGAGCTAGATAGGACATAGAATGAAATGGGCTGGGGTGGGGGTAAGAAAGATGGGGAAGGGGAAAATGAGACAGAAAGCTGAAGTTGGCAGCTACCCCCAATCCTGGCTCGGGGGCTTCTAAAGTAGATTAAGTATCAGGAGTGTTGGTATGCCAATGGGACAGCCAGGACGGTTTTCTCCTTGCCAGGGAAGGTCCCTTGACCCAGAATAGTAGCCAATTTGCCACAGGCAGATTAATCGGCTAAAAGAGACCTACTCTTCATCAGGTGTGCTGCCAGAAGCATAAAGAAAGTGATCAAGCCGGGCGCGGTGGCGCACACCTGTAATCCAAGCGACTTGGGAGGTTGAGTCAGGAGGATCACGAGTTCAAAATCAGCCTCAGCAACTGAGCAAGGCCCTAACAACTCAATGAGACCCTGTCTCTAAATAAAATACAAAATAGGGCTGGGGATGTGGCTCAGTGGCTGAGTGTCCCTGAGTTCAATCCCTGGTTCAAAAAAAAAAAAAAAAAACAGAAAAGAAAAGAGAAAAGAAAAGAAAAGAAAGTGATCGAGGGCCAGGGATATAGCTCAGTTGGTAGAGGGCTTGCCTTGCAAGCACAGGCCCTGGGTTCTAATCCCCAGCATGGAAGGAAGGGAGGGAGGGATCAACTAGGACATGACAGCAGAAGAAAAGTGGAGGGTCCTGGTCTGGTGGGTAATGCATCCTGGACCTGGAGGCTCAATAGGCCAGTAAGAGTGGGCAGTGCCATGTTGGAGAAGTATTAGACTGAGAATCAAATACCTGGGGTCCCTCTCTGGTCTGTCTCCACTGTGAACTAATGGAAGGGTTCTCCTAGCTACCGATTCCTAACAGGTTCAAGAACACAATTCCTGCCTTGCCTACAAAAACTACAAATACCTCCTCCGAAAGGTACAAGATTGGAAATCAAAATCAGATGGCCATTTTGTAGCACTTTGGATCAAGACCAATACCATGCAGACTCTGGTTTGTGGGAGGGATAAGTCACACTTCCAAGGCCTCCCCACAAATTCTCTCAGGTCTTTCTCCTGCTTGAAGAGCCATGAACTTTCACTATACTAAAACCTGCCTTACCCTCCACACTGGGATGTGGAGGTAGCCAGGTTTCTGTTAACTCCTGCCCTGGGTGTGGGGGCCTCAGGGATGAGGAGGCCCTGGCACCCTGCCTGCTACAAAGTTAGCAAGATTTAGTCACTGGATTCAGCGTCAAGAAGCAGATTCAGGGCTGGGGATATAGCTCAGTTGGTAGAGTGCTTGCCTGTCAAGCACAAGGCCCTGGGTTCAATCCCCAGTACCACAAAAAAAAAAAAAAAAAAAGAAGAAGAAGAAGCAGATTCTACTAAAGTTGGCAAACTATGGGCACTTTGTTCTCAGGTCTTTAGTGTGCTCATCCATAGAATGGGTAATCACCCCTTCTCAGGGGAAGTGAGGGGTTACCTGGGTTAGAGTTTACCCCTGCCCACAGGGGCTGGGCCTCACCCATCATCATGGCCAGAGATGGAAAGTAGAAAATGGAAAGACAGACCGCTAATTACTCCAGTATTTAAGAGGGGGAAAAACATTCACCGGCCACCTACTCTGTGCCAGGCTTTTGACATTAGTGCATTTAAACCTCACAATCCTGCAAAACTAGTATCATTGTAACTATTTTTTTTTTTTTTTTGGTACTGGAGATTGAACCCAGGGGCACTCCACCACTGAGCCACATCCGCAGCCCTATTTTGTATTTTATTTAGAGACAGGGTTTCACTGAGTTGCTTAGGGCCTCGCTAAGTTGCTGAGGCTGGCTTTGAACTCGCAATTCTCCTGCCTCAGCCTCCCAAGTGCTGGGATTACAGGTGTGCGCCACCGTGCCCAGCTTCATTGTAACTATTTTGCAGGTGAGAAACTGAGGCTTGGAAATGAAGTAACCCATCCACCGTCACACAGACAGACAGACTCAAGAGCTCATGTGAGGAGGGAACACCTCTTTTCTCCCACCTCAGTGTAAATAGATTGGAAGGTTGTACCCAAGCCAAGTCTCACTGTCCCTGGATGTTGTGTTTCAAGCCAGATGCTGAGAGAACAAAACATCAAGCAGGTCCACCACCTTATCTCTTTCCCACAGCTTAAGGTTTCCTAGCAGGCGGACACACAGGCACCTTCCCAGGACAGCAGCTGGCACCTGGTCCCCTCTTTACCAAGTCAGGTCTTGTCTGAGGCTCTAGAACACCCACAGGGTCACCGAGCCAGATTTTCTTTTGAGGCTGAGAGAAAGGAAGAAGGAGAGAAAATGGGAGAGCCTGTGGTCTAGAGTCACAGACCAGGGCCCCACATGTATAGCTGCCTCCTTCCAGATGGGCCACCCAAGCACCACTTATTTATTGCCAGCTCCATGCTCTCCCAGAACCTGTAATAGCTCAAGAAAAGTAAATTCTCTGAGTTTAAAAACTAGAGAAGGTGGTGGAAGGGCAAGGAGGCAAGTTCTGGCTTGCCAGGAGGGCCCTGGCCCCACCTCAACCAAAACTGGCACAATCTATCAGGGATGCCAATTAAGCCAGTTCTGATTTCCAAAGTCATAGAGTTGCCACAGTTGGCTACAAGTAAGGGCCCAGGGGACAAGGGAATTGTAGAAGATAACATTACTGTTCCAGATGTTTTTCCCTGAGCCCAGTTTAGATCCCTTGCTCCCCTAACAGGAAGCTAACACCCACGGGATGTCAGAGAGCATAGCTCCTCACCTCATCTGGCCTGCAGACTGAGCACAGTCTGGGTGGGAGGTCCAGCCTCAGGAGGCCAATCCTGATAACACATGGGAAAAGGAGAGAAAGTAGGGGATCCATTTTTCATCATCTCCTTCGGGCCAAAAGACCTGGCATTCAACTTGTATACTTCTTTCCCTTCCTGGTCACCTCCTCTAGAATGCAGAAGGGACACTTAAGAGGTTTGCTCTTTCTACCCACCAAGTGATAGGAAGGGTAACAACACTCCTCCCACCCTTCCCTGCTAAGAACACTTCTTTCTCTTTACCTGGGCCCACCCAGGCTTCAATGCCAGCTCAGCCTCCAGTCAAACCACAAGAACTAATGCTGTCAGCATCTCTGTCTGTGCCTATGCCACCCACAGGGTCATTCACTAGCTGGCTGCTTTCTTGCCTCTGGCTACTGCTCAAGAACAGGCAGGAACCCCTCTGTCTCACTAAAGCATCCCTGAACAATAGGGTCATATGACAGACAAGGTAAAGAAGTGGAGGCTGGGGCTGGGGATACAGCTCAGTTCATAGAGTGCTTGCCTGTCAAGCACAAAGCCCTGGGTTCAATCCCCAGCACCGCAAAAAAAAGAAAAAAAGTGGAGGCTAATCACTTCTTTTAGACTTTATTTTACCTATCCATAGGATAATGGCCATCTCTCGGGTCACTTTAGCTTTCTGACTTGGAATGTCTATAAGTAAATAAATACTGAGCATTTACTCTACTACAGGCCTGAGAAAAAGGTGAATAAGCCTGATCCCAGTCCATAGTTGACCAAGCTAATGTACTAGTAATGACAACACACTCTTACCCTTCCTGTTAGCCTTGTACACTGATTATGTAGTAAAAAGTGCTGAACTAAGCCAGGGAAGGAGAGGGCAGGCAGGTTTCTGCTAGGCATCTTCAGTTCTACTCATCTGATACCTGATTTCCTTCTGGGATCACAGGGCACGTTTATGAATGGTGAAGGCTACGGAAACTATCCTGTCCTGGGAGTCTGAAACCCTCGGTTTAAGTCCTGGTTCTGCCACTAATATGCTTGTGATTTTTCTAATTCTTTTTCGGTACTGGAGGTTGAACTCAGGGGTACTCAACCATTGAGCTACATCCCCAGCCTTTTTATTTTTATTTTGACACAGGCCTCAAAGCTTGCTAAGGCTGGATTCAGCTTATGATCCTCCTGTCTCAGTCTCCTACTTGCTGGGATTATAGGTGTGCACCCACTGTGTCTGGCATATGCTTGTGATCTTAAGCAAGTTATTCCTCTCTGGGCCTCAATTTTCTCTTCTGTATAAGTAAAGGTTAAGCTGACTGATTTCTCAAGATTCTTTCCAGCTCAGTCTATGATTTTATGATCTACTCAGACCTGGTACCTAATAACTCCCTGAACAAAGAGCCTCTAATCTGTTTTCTTTCCCATTCCCCCAGGCCCTAGCAATTACCAAAACTTGACTTTTCTTGAGACAACCTTTGGTCCAGGGTGGCTGAAATGGACCTTTAATCTGAAGCCAGAGTCCCCACCATCTCTGCCATAGCCATCAGTGCTAATGTTTCACTTCTCCAGGACAACACATGAACTTCTAGCCCTCAACCACGAGACTGGGTTCAGGGCAGTCACCCTGAAACTTCCCATAACTTCCCCTCTTATGGCTTTGGGCGGGAACTTACTCTTGGCTTTGTGAAACCACAATTCAAACTAAACAAGGAACACCCAAGCTTTCCAATACACAGATTTTATGGATCCAAAAGCTCAAGCAAGCAAGGCAGAGAAGAGGAGACCTGGGATCCCACATCAGCTCTAGCCCTACAGACATCAGAGATGCAGAGGGTGTCTGCAGAGCCACATCCCAGGTTTGTGGTTAGGGGGGTGGGGAAGACAGATGTCTGGTTGCCTAGTTGGGGACTACAGCCAAAGGGAGGTACTCCCACTAGGGACTCTCTGCCCACAAATACCAGATGTATGCCCTCATTTTTCTCCTCATTTCTCAGACCCTTACAAGGAAAAGAAAGGAAACTAACATTTTCTGGGCCACCACTTGTGCCAGGCACTGTACTAGGCAACTTTGTATATCCAATTCTCATTTAATTCCCTTAGTAAGGTTAGAAGTAGATGTTATGACTGCCCTTTACAATAAGTAAATATGCTCAGAGATCTTGCCTGAGGTCTCATAAAGTATGATTCCTAAGTCTGGCCTTTTCCCACCATATCATACTACTCTGTATCCTAAGATCTGATTAACAGCCTGGTAAGCATGTAGCAGGAATTCTCATGTTCTATAATTCACCAACAAATCCTAGTTCTTCCTTTCAAGACCCCACAAATGAAACAGCAAACTCCTTCCCCAGCTCTCAAGATCACACCCCAATTCAAAGCCACACCCTAAGCTCCCTCTGGATTCTCACAGTGAACCCCTGAGAAACTGGGACGAAGCATCAAGTCAGGGTGAGAGATGAAAATGAGGGGCACTCTGAGTCCTGAACTGAACCAGCAACTGAACCAGCTGCTGTGAACAACTGGGGAAGAGCTGGAGGAGACAGTCAGTGGGTAAGGAGGAAACTCCCCTTATGGGAGGGGCCTAGATTTCTCCTAGAGAGAAGGAGGCCTGGTGAATACAAGGCTTTGGGGCTGGAGAAAATCCCGGAAGTGATCTTTTTGGGGCTGCTTGTGTGGGGTGGATAGTCAAGGCACTAACAGAAATCGTAAGAGGGAGGGAGCTTTGGGCAGTCATAACTGGTCAGAAGGAGACCTTCTGGAGTAGAGTCATTGCTGGAGTAGGGCCTCCACTGGTGACTGAAGGGCTCTCTGTTGAATGGGAGGCATATTAGAAGGGAGGCTTGTTAGTTCTGTACATGGTACTGGTCTTGTATGACACAATAGGTGGGATGAAAGTGGGGTATGGAGTCCATCTTCCCTAGAGACCACCAGCCTATACATATGATCTCTGGGAAGGCTGGGCTAAGGAGGTTCTTTGGGGCTACCCAGACTGCCCAGGTTGGAGGGAATGTGGTGCTCCACTGCTTCACCTTTCTCAGCCTGCCAGCTGAATGCCTGAGTATTCTAGGGTGGGGCATCTTGATGTGGTACTACATGAGCAGGTACCTTGTTTTCTCCCTGCCTACCCCCCAAGGTGAGTATGTATGTTCCCACAGCATCCATGGAGCCTGCCTCCTGGCTCTTGTGGCTGTTGTAGTTGAGCATCCACCTAATAATGAGGTTCTGCTACCCTGTAGGTACTGGAAAATAGGAGTGTCTGCCCACCTGTTGCCATTGACAAAGTAGAAAGCTGCCTTTAATGGGGTAGGGGAATACTCTCTGACTCTTCCATGAGGGGAAGGGACAGTTTGTCTCAGGATTGGATTGTCTGTGAAGGAGCTGACCAGTGTCAGTCCATCCAGAAGTCTGTGTCTTAAAGTAAGGATTGGCCTGTCCTGGAATGGAACAGAAGCAAGGAATGGGTCCTTTTCGAGTGGTGAGACAGGGGATCTGTGGGTCTGTGGGGGAGGGGAGAAATGGAGAACATCTGCCTGTTTTGGGGGGGGGTCCCCAAAATGTGAGCCAGGGCTGGCATAGTCAATCCGTCTTAAGGCCAGAGGGGCAGAGGTGGATTTGAGGCAGGTGTTGGTCATTGTTCCGCAGTTGGGAGGGTACTGTGGGTCCTTCCTGGGGGCGGGTCAGTCTGCCTAGGGGATAAGAATAGGAGCAAGGGAGAGGATAGGTGGGCTTGTCTGCTCCTAGGTCGGAAGTAGAACTGCCGAGGGGGGTGGGTCTGGGAGGAAGGGATAAAGTGGGGTGGGGCAGGAGAAAAAAGGGATTGAGAGTCTCGGATTGAGAGGGACAAGTCGATGGGTCCTGAGGTCACCTCAGCCCGCGTCCAGGCCCATCTCCGCGTGAGTCCCGCGCCTGGTCCCAACCCCTGGCCCAGACCCCTGGCACTACTCACGCGCCCTCGGCGCCTTGTGAGCCCACGATGAAGCCGAACTTGTCGATGCGGCGCTCGGCGAAGCCGTTGGCCTCCGAGTCCGAGCCTAGAGAGCTGAGCTCGTCAGCGGTTGCGGCGTCGGGGCCCTGGGCCAGACTCTCCCGGGTCCCAGACAGGCTCCCACCGGCCGCGGGCGCGCGCGGCCCATTCTCTCCGCTGCTCTTCGCCATCCCGGCCGCGCCCGCCGCCTGAGCCCCAGCGGCCACCTCAGCCACCTCAGCCGCCTGGCCTCCGCCGACGCCGCCGACGCCCCGCCCACACGCCGCGTCCATTGGCCACCACAAGGTCGGAGGCGGGGCTCCAAGCCCACCCGGGAGTTCCCCTCAGGTCCAATGGGCGCCGCGGACCCCGAGCCCCGCCCACCTCCCCCAGGCTGGCGCCAAGAGGCCCAACGTGAGGGGGCGGAGCAGCCGTCAACCCGAGTTCTCCCCGCCAGGCTGCCAATCATGAGAACTCACCTGGAGGAGTTCCTCTGGCTTTTCCGGGTTGGCGCGGGTTGGGCCTGTCACCTCCAGACCTTGCTGGCAGAAGGCCTGGGTCTTCCCCCAAGGGATTCCGCATCTGCATCCTGGGGCCTGCTCCTTGAGAGACTTCAGGAGCATGGGTGGGGATTGTTTTACATTCATTTATGAAGAACTCTGAAAAGACCCAAATGGCTTCAGGAACACAGAGAAGTTTAAAGGCAGTACCTGAGTCAGTAGTTCAACTTACTGCTTCTGGGACCTTAAATTAGCTCGCAGGAAATCTATTCATTGAGTAATGGCGGATGGCCAGGCACGGTGGCTTACACCTTGGGAGGCCGAAGTAGGAGAATAATAAAATAAAAAGTACTGGGAATGCAGATCAGGAGTAGTCAATCGCCAGTGGAGGGTTAGGGAGGGGGTAGTGAGGGGAGACTACATTTATTGAACCACTCACTACTTTTTTCAGAGTTGTGGGGGCATGGGACTGGTGTTTGAACCCAGAGGTGCTTTACCACTGAGCTACATCCCCTGCCCCCCTTTTGAGACAGGGTCTAAGTTGCTCAGACTGGCCTCTAACTTGCGATCCTCTCTGCCTCAGCTTTCCTAGGGGTTGGGATAACAGACATGCACTTCCAAGTCCAGTTCCTGTAAAACTGTTTTTTTTTTTTCAGCACCTTTATTAATATATCCTAATTCACCTGTATACAACATACAAATCCCTGAGTTTAGCCTATTTACAAAGTTGTGCAACCATAAGTTTAAGTTTAGAACTTTTTTTAAAATCATCCCCAGAACAAATTCCTACCCATTAGCTTTCTTCCCCAGTCCCTGGCAACCAATAATGTACATTCTGTCTACAGATTTGCCTCCTTTGAACATTTCATATAAACAATCATATGTACATTTTTGTACCAGAAATTGAACCCAAGGATCTCATTAGGTTGCTTACAGCCTCACAAAGTTGCTGAGGCTGGTTGTGAACCTGCAATCCTGCTGTCTCAGTCTCTGGAATTGCTGGGATTACACATGTGCTCTGCTACCATGCCCAGTTCAAATGTGGATTTTGTGTTCAGATTCTTTCTCTTTTTAATGTTTGCAAGGTCTATTCACATGTACCACTTTTCAGTACTTCATTTATTTTAATTTTAATTTATGTATTTGGTATTGAGAACCCAAGGGTGCTTTATCACTGAGCTACATTCCCAGCTCTTTTATTTTTGTTTTATTTTGAGACAGGATCTTGCTAAATTGCTTAGGGCCTCACTAAGTTGCTGTGGCTGGCCTTGAACATGTGATCCTCCCGCCTCAGCCTCCTTAGTCTCTGGGATGATAGGCAAGCACCACCCCACCCAGAAGTACTTCATTCCTTTTTGTGGCTAATAATATTATTGTAAGGATATAGTACATTTTGTTTATCAATTCTTCAGTGATGGTCATTTAGATATTTCTTTTTTGGTCACTAGAAATAATGCTGCTTTGACCATCTAGGTACAAGCTTTTGTGTGGACATATAATTTCATTTGTCTTGGGTGGAACTTCCTAAGAGAGGCATTTCTGGGTTGTAACATTAACCATTGAAGAACTGGAAAACTGTCTTCCAAATTGGTTGCACTATCTCTTATAATCTTTTAGCAATACAATATATACTATTGCTGGGTGTGATGGTATACACCTTAATCCCTGTGACACGGGAAGCTGAGGCAGGAGGATCAAAAGTTTGAGGCCAGCTCAGCATCTTAGCAAGATCCTCAGCAACATACAGAAACCCTGTCTCAAAATTAAAAATAGAAAGGTCTGGGGATGTAGCTCTGTAGTAAAGTGCCTCTTGTTCAATACCCAGTACCAAACAAACTAAATGATGTATACTATTATTAATCCCATTTTACAAAAGGAACTAAATTTCTCAGAAGTAGTCCCTTGAGCTGGGTGTGGTGGTCCATGCCTATAATCCTAGTAGGAGGATAGCAAATTGGAGGCCAACCTCAGCCACTTAGGCCCTAAGCAACTTTGTGAGACCGGGTTTCAAAAAATAAAAAGGACTGGGGATATAGCTCAATGATAAAGCACCCAGGTTCAATCCCCAGGACCAAAATAAAGTAGTCAGTTGCCTAAAGTCTCAGGATTAACTTGTAATAGAGACAAGATATGAACCCAGTTTATATTGGGAGAGACCAATTTTTTGTGTGTTTGTTTCGGTACCAGGGATTGAACCCAGGGGCACTTAACCACTGAATCACATCTTCAGCCCTTTTTTAACTTTATTTAGAGACAGAGTCTCATCAAGTTTTTTACGACCTCACTAAATTGCTGAGGCTGGCTTTGAATTCTCAATCCTCCTGCCTCAGCCTCTGGAGTCGCTGGAATTACAGGTATGTACCACCATGCCCAGCAAGAGACCAATATTATCTATGTGGTCTTAATCATCCTGCAAGTAGCCAACATCTAACCCCAAAGATTGTCAACTCTTAGAGTTGTAATGATAGTTCCTCACTTAAGTCTAGTACTTTATGGTTTAAAAATTTACAACCATAGTGTGATATGACTCTCCCCTACAGACCTGATGGGGAGACAGGCCCAGAAAGGGGAAGAGATTGGAAAAGTTAGTTCTGAGGGGCAGGGCCCAAGGCAGGAGGCAAAGGGCTCCAAAGCAAACTCCAAGTCTTCTTAAGCCTTGATTTTACCAGCTGTTTCCTTGACACCGCATGGCCCAGACATTCTTGAAGACTTCACTGTGCAGTTTTCACATTCCATGGGCTTCTGGTTTTCCATAAACAGGACAATGGCAGACATGGAAATAGGAATGGACTATTTTCACCTTAAATCCTCAGTCTGGAAGGATGTATCTTCTAATGGCTGTTCTAATGTATCCTCTAATGGCTCTACATAGTGTGGTGGGCTCTTGGTGCCAGTTTCCAGGAGAGGCAGAGGTAGACCTTACATGGGGGCATGGGCCTATTCCAGAAAAGGGGGAGAAAGGAACCAGATATGCTTGGTAGTTGATGTGAAATCCCAAACATGGCAAAAAATCTACAACCCCTGCCTTCATAACTCTGGTCTTAGGGACACATCCCAAGCATATTTTTATTTAGCCCATATAGACATATATACAGAGACATTTACCTAGCAATACTTGGGGTGTGGGTCAAAGTAGGTTAGACACCTGGGTGTCCATCTTTGGGAGAAGTTATACATTATTCCAGTTAAGATCTTGATGCCCCATCTTCTAATTATCCTACATCAGCCCACTCAGGATTCAAATTTGTGTCCTTTAGCAAATCACTTCTCTGTGAGGACATTTTCTTCTTTTTGTGGGGTTGGGGTGAGGTGGTGGGATACAGAGTCTGTTGCCCAGACTGGCCTTAAACTCTTGGGCTCAAGCAATTCTCCTGCATGTCTCCTAAGCAGCTGGGACTACAGGCATACATCATCGTGTCTGGCTTCTCTGAGGCCATTTTCTCATTTGTAAAATGAATTACTGAAAACAAAAACTTATTTGGAGGAGTCATCCTGAAACCTCAGTGTGACAATATATGCTAAGCATCTGGCACATGGAGTTGACCAGTAAATAGCAAACAGGAATGACAGCATTTGTAGTTTGCAAAGCACTTGCAAATTCCTTGTTGCCATTTCCCACCACAGCCTGTGGCCATAGTATGGACATTAACTCAATTTAATCAATGGTACATAGCTTGGGAGGCTACTTCATGGCTGCGCCCCTCAGTACTTACTGGATGTTTTTATATAAAATTGCTTTTCTTCAAACTTCATTTTCCTCTTCTGAAAAATAGGAACATTATTAATTACTTTATGTGTCATGGACTATCTCTGAAGCCTCCAGGGTATATTAGTTCCTTTACTTCTTTTAAACTCTAGAGTTCTTTATATAAGTATATAATGGGCCAGACATTACTCTAGTGAATAAGAGATAAAGCACTAGGGGAGGAGTTCAATGGTAGAGCACTTGCCTAGCATGTGTGAAGCCTGGGCTTTGATCCTCAGCACCATTAAAGGGAGGGAGACAGAGATATCAAAGTCCTGACCCCCAAATGAACTTATAGTCCAGTGGAAAAGAGAGACATGAATAAGCACAGAACATTTGTCAGTATGAAGAAAACAAAGTTGGGTTAAGACACAGAATGCTGGGGCAGGGGTGGGAATGTAAGGCAGATGGAAATGAAATGAGGGAGCCCCTCTGTAGGGAACTAGGAGAACAGTACACAAGAAGCAGAGCAGCAGGTCCAAAGTTTCTCCTTGAAGGAGGCTCAGAAGATGATGTGGTTAGGTTGGCATGAGCAGGAAGTGGGAGGACTGAATAAATGAATGAGAGCCCCCCAAGTACAGTGGCACCTGCAATTCCAGTTACTCAGGAGGCTGGGGTTGGAGGATCAGTTGAGCCCAGGAGTTCAAGGCGAGCCCAGGCAACAAAGTGAGACCACATCATATCTCAGAAAAAAATGAAAAAACAAAGAGACCCACAGAGTCAGGTAGTTCACTGTTGTACAAAGTACGAAAGGCCGTAGGCAATGCTATGAGACCTGGTGGCCTGGCTGCTGTGGACATTCTTTTGAAGATAAGATACTTACTAAGGATACAAGAATTTGTTGATATCTTAGAGTCTCATCCTGCAGAGGTCATTCCTGCAAATTGGGCCGAAGGTGCTCATATAGGTCGCTCTTCCTACACATGCTACAATGTGTAGTTTGCATGTGCTCATGAAACCTGTCAGCATGGGCCATGAGCCCACACCAAGTGCCAAGGCCTTTGTAACCTTCTGAGGTTCAGAAGGTAAGATGATCAATAAAGAAGGAGCCAATAAAGAAGAGGCAAACTATAATACTTATTTATCCTAATGCAGAGGGTAGCAGCCAAGAATCTGTTCGTACAAGTGGCATAAAACACAACTCAAATAAGCTTAAATCACAAGTATTTAGTGGGTCCCAAATTAAAAACAACAACAAAAATTCACAGGGAAGGTAGGCTTCAGGAGCAGTTTAATCCAAAGATTACGTCACCAGAGATACGGCCTCATTTTTCTTTTTCCTCTTTGTCTCTTTGACCTCCCTATGGCTGCTTCATTCTCAAACTAGAGCCCCTCATGGCAGCAGCTCTTGTCTTCACATCCTTCTTCATACATCCACACAAGTCTTCTGGTAGCTATTGTTCAAATGGAAAGGTTGCATTCCCTCATGTGTCAAGCATTAATACTGGGTCATGTGGTGATTAATACTAATCACCACAGCTCAGGGATAAGGAACACAGATGGCTTAATTTAACTCAGCTTAAGGCAACATTAGTCTCTTCTCCATAAGAGTTTATCTTGTCTTGCTTCTTGGACTGTAGAGACCAGAAGTACCTAGAACTGTTTACCTACTTTTTAAAAAATACAGCAATGCAGAATAGTTAAGAGCAATTACCCCAAATAAGGTACATCATAGATGTTAATGATCATAACATTGAGATCTTTTATTTTTAAAAAGTAAATTTCTAAAAATCTCATGTACATGTACCTGGGTACGTGTACCTGTTTACTCTTAAATATGACCTGTACTACACTTGCCTGGGTTTTTTAATAATAGGGACAAATAACATATATGACTGCTACAACTGTAATATGTATCTCCACTCAAGGATATATTCTAACATTTACCTAATATAATCATTGTACATATTCTCTAATATAAAAGGGAAATGGAAGTGATTAGTAGATTCTTCTGGGATATGTGTTGAGTACTTATTTTTCAAGCATCAAGCAGAACTGCAAATGAAATTTCTTAATTTCTACTGCTCCTACAGCCCCTGAGTGTAAATCTTTAAAATTAAAAAGTCCCCAGTTACTTGGGAGGTTGAGGCAGGAGGACTGCTTGAAGCCAGAAGTTTAAGGTCAGCCTGGGCAAGGTAATGAGATGGCTATGACTTTAAAACAAATAAAAAAGTACAGTAACTTTTCTAAGAGTCCAGTGCTGCCTGGGTTTCCCAGTGGTCCCAAAACAGAAACATTTTTCCTATTTTCCAGTCTGTTCTGGTGGTACAGCACAGACAGGGTGGTGACCAAGAATTCATGGGCTGCTTTGGTGTTCCAAAGCCTTCACTGGGTATGTATGTTGGATATTCCATCTCATGTTAAAAAAGAGGATGAACATCCTCAGGTGAGTGCAGGGAGAACTAGAATGGCTCTGCGAGCAACTTTATAAACACAAGGGGCTTCCTACAGGATGCAGGCCCTAAATAATAAGTGAAAAGCCACGTTACCCACTGGGTGTAGAGCCACTGATGGTCATAAGGCCTCCTGATCAATGGGGACTCCTGCTACTGAGGAGGCCAGGACAGATGTTCATTCAGGAGCTCCGGGAAACTGGGTTCATTCCCTGCAGGGCAGCTCAAAGGGCCCATTCACTCACATTCCGCCCAGCAGCATTCCTGGACTCTCTGTCACAGCCTCAGTTAGAGGCAGTGCATGATATGCCAATCTATGAAGACTAGTGCCCTGACACTTTGCCCAAGCTTCCAGAAAAGAAAACTTGGGAGTATGAGACTCCCCCGGGCCTCCTGGTCCTCTTTACCTCTTGAAATGAGACCCAGTTGTAGTGTTCAAGGGGATTTCTGGCCTTGCCTATGGAGAAGAAACTATCAGTGGGCTAACTTTAGGCACCAAGCCATGAAGCCCACTTCAGGAAGCCAAATTTTGGCATTGGCCCAAGGGCAAACTTCTACCAACTGGGTTGGAGGCAAATGTCAGAGGGGAAGGAATGACATTGCACTGACCAAGTTAAAAATTTGACAGCAGTTTGTAATGCAGCCACATGAATGGTGCTGTAATGCAGCCACATGAGTGTCTCAGCCACTCAGGCTGCCTGAGCCCTAGGTTTGCAGTTGGAAGCTTTGAGCTTGCTTGGCTGAGAGGGGTGGGGTGACCAGAATACTGATTCTGCGACCTTGGGAATGGTCTCATCCCTCTGGGCCCTGGAAAAGACCTAAAAGGGCAGGTAGAAGGATCAAATGGAAAGACTGTAAATAAAAAGTTTTGGGGGCCTGGTGCAGCAGTGCACCCTTGTAGTCCCTGCGGCTTGGGAGGCTGAGACAGGAGGATCCTGAGTTCAAAGTCAGCCTCAGCAACTTAGTGAGGCCCTAAGCAACTCAGGGAGACCCTGTCTCTAAATAAAATATAAAAAAGGGCTGGGAATGTGGCTCAGTGGTTAAGTGCCCCTGGGTTCAATACCCAGTACCAAAAAAAATAAATAAATAAAAAGACATTGTGGGTGCTGGGGTTGTAGCTTAGTAGTAGAGTGCTTGCCTAGCATGTGTGAAACACTAGGTTTGACTCTCAGCACTACACATAAATAAATAAAAAATAAAGGTCCATCAACAACTTAGAAAAAGGCACAAGGAACTCTCAGAATCTTTAAACACACAGATCTTCACACCATAAATCAGCTTTAGGTTTAAAACCAGGAAATAATTCTCAATACACTCTCACCTCCCTCCAACACCCCTAGCAGCACCTACCTCCCTGTGATAACAGGGAGGTAAAAATAAGAGCCCCAATATATATGTATATATGTATATGTATCTGGCCCCAATATATAAAACATAAAAGATATGATGGCAGCAAGAATTCAGACACAAACTCCAGGATTCCTCAGAGCAGAGGGGAGCTATACTGTATTGTGCAGTGTTCCCCACTGCTTCAAGTGTGGAGAGGCACAGGCGAAGTCTTATTACAATGCTTTCACAAGAAGGGTTCAAGAGGTTTATTAGACAGACCATTGCAAGATACAAAATGACAATAACAATCATATTCTACTAACCAAGTGCTACTAGGCACTACGAAACTCTTTTGTAGGATACCTCTGGGCTCTTAGTTCCTAACAGATTGCCTAAAGAAACGAAGAACTTCAAATCAACACTCTAATACAAAGGGATTCCAGAGAGTGGCTCAGGTAGCCCTGCTCCTCTTACCAATGTTCCAGGGGTGGGGGCGGGGGTGGGGCAGGAGGCATGAACCTTGGTAGGACAATTTGAATATCTAAACTGAGTTAAGAGGGAAACAAATGTGCAGGCAGCACCTGAGGCCCCAGGTGGGCTCCTGAGTATGGGGTAGGAGGTGGACATGAGAGGACAAACAAATGGAACCTGACAACAGGTTTTCTTCTACTTCTTTCTGCCACCTCTCTCCTTGAGGGCCAGATGAATGACAGCGCCATTGGCCATGTTATAGTAAGCCAGAGAGTTGGAATCCTTGATGAAGATGCCCTGGAAAACAGATAGAGCACTTTAGAGCACAGCACCTGGCCTTGAGCACTTCACTGCAGCCTCAAAACCCTGAACTCAGCCCATTCACACTCTGAACTCAGTCAATAAAGCAGTTTGAGGGGAGGATAAGGCGGGAATAGATGGAAGGACTCTGGTACCTCCTAGAATGCTTTCTCCTGCTTTTCCTCCACTGACACTTTTTCCCTTGACATTTAGCTGAAAGCTCAACTCTGAAAGATGCTGATCCTGACCAAGCCCATGAGGGCTGACTCTCAAATCATGAGACTGGTAGAGATCACCTCAACCAACAGCCTCACTTTATAGAGAAGGAATTGAGACCCAGAGCATGGACATATTCCAGCCCAAAGAGGAGAATGAAGCACCCCATGTGACCTACTTGGGCCAGACATCTCCTTGATGTCCACAGAGCCAGGCCACCTGAGAACACAAGCAAGGCAGGCCCAACCACTGAGTCAGCAATCCACCAGGGGATTCCCAAATCTTGTCTCTGGATCTCTACCTCCAGTTGTTGAATCAAAGGATTTTTGGGACCCCACATGAGAGCCTCCCACAATCAGTCACCAGGACTCCCAGCCAGCACTGTCACTGGGATAGACTCAGCCACATTCAGATTTCTTGCCCAGGGGACCCAAGAGACAGGACTTTGGACATTCTGACTCACTTCATATTGTAGCTTCTGTTTCCCTGCGGGCATGCCTGTGGCTTCATGAATTTTCACCTTGATGACAGAGACCTGTGGGACAAAGGAGAGGTCATTCACCCCCTTGTGAAGGCCAGCCAGAGAAAACTGTCTCTTGACATCTTGATTCTCATGCATCTGATATCAACTGGGCGCAGCAGCCAGTACCTGGTCTGTGAGTGGGAGGGTGAAAACCAGCACCTGCCCATTCAGCTTCCATTCAGTCTTATCTTGCATGTTGGGCACCTGCACTTTGATGGACACTGGACCCTGCAAAAAAGGAGGTGGTCATTATGCCTGGGATCCCTAAGCCAACACTGAACTATGCTCTGCTATACCAAAGCCTCTCTAAACAATGTCACCTATCCATCCGACTCTCTTGGGGTCTGCCCCCAATTCACTACTGACACTACTTATAACATGGCATGAGTCACGCCCCTGAGATTTTGTTTCTCCTCTTTAAATGGACCCCTGGCTTGTCTCCTGTTGAGTCAGGAACTAGGGTGAAGCAGTTAGATGAAAATGTTCTGTAAACCCCAAGTAGCACAAAGGAAAAGAAGGTGCAGCCTGAAGATTTGAGTTACCAAATCAGCTTCCTAGCTGATAAGGTCTCTGAGCCTCAATGCCCCAAGTATGGTATAGTGATGTTGTGAGCACTAGCCTGTGATGTACTTAGCTCTACCCAAGAACTGAGTGAACAAGAATTACTAAGAAATATTTCCTAATACTTTCTAGTATTAGAAAACAAAAGAAATTGCGCCAAATCCTTTGAGAAGCAGAAGTTGCAACTTTCTGCCTCCTCACAGGAGCTTAACAGCTTTCCTAGGAATTGCCAGTGTCCAGGATTCTACCTACCTTAATATCAGTATTCTATCAGGCTGCCCTCTTGGGGTGGAGCTATGGGAAAGCCTGGATCCCCTCTAGGTGTTCAAGGTTCCTGTCACACGTAGGTCATTGCTGCTGTGCAACCAGGTCCCCTATAGGCCTCTACAGGAACACACACCCGGGGGCAATGACCACCACCATCACCACTGCATTTAAATGTGTGCTGTGAAGGCTCCAATGGCTGGTCTAGACCCCAGAAGCTAAAACTAAAACCATGGGAATAGAAAAGGGAACTGGAGGAATGTGTGGCTTGGGTCTGGATGCTGCAGGCCACAGACAGCATTCCAAATCACAGACCTTATTCCTGCGAAGGAACTCCTCCTCAGGCATGAGGCTATCCTCTGTCTTCAGCTTCTTGGAAGCAGGCTCATCTTCCATTGGAGGTGGAGGGTGGACAGGGGGCATGGGGGCTGGAGCTGGGACAGGAGCCACAGGTGGGGCAGGCACAAAGGCTGCAGAGAGAGGAAGCAACAACTCTGTGAGGGGCAGGGCGGCAGGGGCACCTGGGAAACAGGGCTGGTGAGAAGGTGAAGGGAGAGACTGCAAAGGTTCCATGGAGAGGTATGAAATGCTACTCCCTGCTGAGTCTGGCAGTCAGTAGGTTCCCTAGCAGGGAGCCCTGGGAGGCTGCCCACATGAGGCAGCAGGGCACAGGAGCAGGACTAATGGATGGAGCAGGTGCCAGCCAACAACAAGCATTGGTCAGGCTTCTGAGCTCGTCTGGGGCCTGACGCCTGGGTACAAACACCAGTTATGCCATTTTGGACTCCTATTTTCCCCAGAAGATGTGGCTCCCAGCTCCTGGCTCAGGGATCTTTTATGTGGGATGCCAGGGCTCTCCCTGGACTAGACACCCAGCCAGAAGAACTGCAACTAACATTGGTCGCCATTCTTTTGACAGTGCTTAGCTTGTGGTCGCTGACTTAGTGGGCTGTAAAGTGATGCAAGAGACACTAACCTGTTGGCACAATCATGGGGGGTGGGCGGGGTGCCATGATAGGAGGTGCTGAGGGAGGCATGGGCACCACATTGATCCTGGGTGCATGGATGATAGGCGGCATAGGAGCTATCACTGAGCCTGGGGGCAGCCGTACCACAGATGCCATCGGGGGTCTGGGCATGACAGGTACTGCAGACACAACTGTAGTACGAACAGGGGGCGGCATCTGTGGGGGAAAGAAATCTGGAGGTTACAGGAAGCCACTACTTGACTCCAAGCACAGACACAGCTGGCAACCGGCCATCTATATCTCTGAAAACGGAAGCTGGACAGCTCTGACTCAGTTCCCTGGTGCCAAAACACTGCAGCCTCACATTAGGCATATGACAGAAACTATACTGAAGCCCAGGGTGACACTCTCACCATGTGGGACTTATGGGTCAGATTCAACTAGCTGCTCCTAGAAGACACTGAGAACCACTGAAAGAATTAATCTCAACTAAGCCTTCTGGTGATGGCCTAGTAGGTCTCAAAAACCCATTAAGCCACGCTGCTTTTCTGTGCCTTAAACCAAAAGCTCCTTTTCACATTTGTCACTTGTCTTCTTCCTTGTTCCAATCATCCTGTGCATACAGATCAGGGTAGATTCCCACTTTCATTTAAAAGGTTCTTTACCTTTTAACTTGACCCACACTCAGCGTGCAGGCCTCACTATAAGATAGTTTCCTTTCTCAGTCAATTGTGTCCAACCCCAAAAAGAAGGTTCTAAAAACAATTGATCAGAATCCTACTAGCTCACCGCAGGTGGCCGGGGTACTGAGGTGATAGGTGGGGCCGAACTGGGGATGTTGGTGGCTGAAGATGGAGGTGGAGGCTGCTGGGGGATTTCATTGGGCTTGCTGGGGCCAATCTTCTCTTTGGTATCATCTTCTGGCACCAGGCCCTTGGCCTTGTGAATGGCCTCAATCTGCTCCTGGAGGGTGATGTTGGCCTGGGCAGCCTGCTGGGTCCGGGCCATGCTGCCCGAGTGGCCATCCCAGGTTACCTGCAAAGTAAAGCAAAGCCAAAGGATCTCTAAAACTGAGCCCAAGTGTAGGAGATGGATAACAGGGAAGGCACAAGGATCCACTTAGGCCACACCTTTTCCTCTGGCTTCTGGATCTCCTCTTCACCAATCTTCTTACCAATGGCTGTTTCTTCCACACCAAAGATATCAGTACGCCGCTCAGCCAATTGCTTTAAGCTGCTCTCAATATCCAGACCTATATGCAGTCACACAATGGAAGGAGAGAAAGGGAAGCTAAACTTAGTGCTCTTCAAACAAGCAGAAGCTTTCCAGAGGCTGGATCCATACCTAGATCCTGTCAGTCCCTACTCCTATCCTTTCAGCCTACAGAAGACTGCTCAGTTGGCCCTAAGACTATTTTTCTTCCCTATCATGCTGTTTCCCAAACAGTAGTTAAGAGGACCAGTGGGTCCTCCAGGAGTCAGGGTACTTCAACCTAAGTCAGTCTAAGAAAGCAAAGAAACAAGTATTATTCCCAGCTGTTATCAGATTCTGCTGAGGTGCCAATGGCATACGTCTTCGATGTCAGTGCTTGCCTTTGGAAGACTCCTCTGGAGAGTACTGGAAATGGGAAGTTCTTTGGCAACATCACAGGCTGCACCTACCCTCAAAAGCTTTCATTAACTTTAACTGCTGCTTTCTATGTCTGCATAAAGCAAGTTGACTATAACCTGGACATTGCTACAGGCTTTCCAGGAACCCCACACCTCACCTGGTGCATAAACCTCATCATCACTCTGTTTTTCCCGGATGGAGCGATCCCGCTGCTCTAGCCAGCGGGGGTCAAGAAGCCCAATGCGCATATGTTCCTGCATTTTGCTGGCAGGGATCTTCTCCCCAGTGATGGGGGACACAAGATATTCATCTGGAGCAGGGGCTGGAGGCAAGGGCTTGGAAGCTAAAAGGGAAAGAGATGTCCAAGTGAGAACACAGGGTGGCAGCTGAGGTTAAGAAAATGGTATTTCATTCATGCATCATTCAGTGGTGATGCACCCTTCAGTGCAACACCGTACTTGGCTCCAGGACAATGATGACTAAGTCTTATTCCCTACCATGAAGCCTATAACAGTCAAACTTATCAGTGCTCCTACTAAAAAAGTTGCCTCAAGACCTCCAAGAAATTTCCAAGTCTGAGGAACACACTAGGACACACAGGACCTTCCAAGGCAGCCCAAGAGCTGGGAAGCAGACCCTACCTTTGGGATCATAGTCCTTGCGAACAATGACTTGGTCTGGAGTTGGGGGCAGAGGTGGAGGCATGGGTGTCTCTGGGGGTGGGGGCACTTTCTGCCCTTCTTCTTCATCATCTGAACCCTGAAAAGCAAAGCAGTGGCAGAGCTCAGAAAAAGGGACAAGAGGCGACCTCCCTGCAGCTGAGCTCTGGCAGCTCTCATGGTGGCAAGGAGCCTTAGCCTCTGCCAGCCAATGTCCATGTGCTAAGCCTCCCAGGGCAGCTGAGGCCAACCGGCAGCAGGCCAAGCTGCTTCCTCACAGCATGAATGGGAGCACCAGGGGCCATGGTGCTAACACTCCTCCCAGGCATTTCCAGCAGCTGGCACCAGGCAGTCCCAAGAGGCCAAGGGCACTTAACAGGTGGGGGAGGGGTGCAGGGGGAGAGTCCACATTCAATGCTAGCTGCTCACAGAGCAATGCTGGGAGGGAGAGAAAAACTAAATTCCCACAGACACAGGGGCCCTTTCTTCTTAGGCTGCACACAAATTCTTTGGGGGTGTGGGGGGAGCAGCAGCTTGGCTCTGGAGATTGTGCTTATTTGGAAGGCCAGGCTGGAAGTGGGTAGGGATGTCTGAAAGGAAGTATAGGCCAAATTTAATTTCTTTCTTTCTTTCTTTCTTTTTTCTCTTTGTTTGTTTTCCTTGATTTATTCCCTTTAGACTGTAAGTTACATTTAGAAAAGCTCTGAGAACTACTGATGTTTTGGGTCTAAAGTTCAAAAATCAACAAAGCACAGGGTGATGCAGATTTCCCTAACTAGGGACTGGCATGAGGTAGAGGGGAGCAAGGCCGCTTAAGCAAAGAGAAATTCACAGAACAGGGCCAGCACATCTTTTAAATCCTTGCCTGTGAATGAATCTTTGTTATCAGAGCTGGAAAGAGGCTCTGTGCTGCCTGGACTTGGGCAGCTACAGAGTCAGTTCAGCCTTGTTTAGGGCCCACACCTCTTTCGGAGGCTTGCAAGGAAGCTAGACCTTTGACTCACGGAACAGCACCACCCTGACCTCCTGGGCTCCAGGGGAAAGGCGAGCCAGCACACAAGCCACCTGGGAACTCACCTCATCCATGTCCTGCACTTGCGTGTCCTGGTCCAGCTGGGAAGGAGGTTCTTCGGTCTTCTCCTGTTTCTCATCCTCCTCATCGGATTCAACCTCCATCTCTACCTCTTCACTCTCCCCAAACTTCTCATAGCGCTCCTGAATGAGGATGCGGGCCCCCAGTTCCTCTGGTGTGGTTGGGGGAGGGAAGTTCCCTGCCAAGATGTGAGTCAGAGTCAAAAAGATTCCATATCAAAAGCCCACCTATTTGCCTTATCTGTCGAGTTCTAAGGGTTGGCACCATCTGATTCCTCTCCTTATCTACAGAGGCCCATTCAGGGTAAGGCAAAATAGTTGTTGAACTGCACTTAATTTGGGCAGAACTGAAATGGAAGCACAGAGGAAACAGTGATAAAGCCCTCTGGGAACACCTGAACACGTCTCCTGGTTCCCAACTGGAGGCACTCTTTCTCACAGACCTACCTTGTTCATTGGGTTGGAAGTCTACTGTTTCTACTACCACAAAATCATGCCAGTCAATCTGAGCATAGGCCACCCGCTCCTTCTCCTTCTCCTCCTCTTCCTTCTTCCTCTCACGCTCCTGGAACTTGGCCCACTCCACTCTGTAACATACCTGTAGGGATAGGAAACAGCCTGGTGCTGATCTGAATCAGAGTCTATTCCCAAAAAGGTTGGGATCCATCACTAAAGTCAGTATCTTCTTCACATCAGAAAGATGCTCTGCCCATGGGGGCAAAATCTGGTATTCTTCAATTAGCAAGGGACTCAAGTTCAGAATAAAAAATCTTTTAGGAAGTCTGCATGACAACCTAGTATTCCCAAGAGAAGTAGCAATTTTAAAAACCTTATAAATAAAAGCCTTCAAGGAGCCACCCAAACCAGCCAGCACCACTACACCTTTCCAACTCTGAAAGCCTGGGAGCTTTTGGCATCTGTCATCAAAGGATCTGCTTGAAAGGTAGCCTTCTGGTTAAGAAAAGAAAACAGACCTACTGAAGCTAAGAATAAAGAGGAATGTAGCATCACATGGAACCAGGTTTCTTTGGCCTTTGAAGCCACGAGGCCTTTCTTCTCTCCATCTTGTGACCATCCCTTATCTGAAATGCTTATGGGCCAAAAGCGTTTTGAATTTCAGAATATTTGCACATATATGATGAAACCTGGGGAAGGGGCCCACATCTAAACACAAAATCCAATTCCATTTCATATGAACCTTATACACATAACTTAGAAATGATTTCTTGTACTTTTGGATTTTTGAAGTATTTTGTATTAGGAATACTCAACCTGTACTGCCTCAGAGTGTTTCTAAACACGAACAGAACTCAGTAGAACCTGTACCTCTACTCACTAACTGGTTGCAAGAAATCCTATTCAGTTTACCTGATCCAAAACTTCTCGGGGATTTTCAGCCTCTTTCTTGAGCTTTGCAAATAAGCCTTTGGGTGGAATTAAGATCTAGAACAGAAGAGGTAAAGTAAACATTGAAGTTATCATAGCACAAAATGAAGAGGCAGCCTTGCTGGGCCTTTTGTAGGGCAAAGTAGACACAAGAGTATGGGCTTCTGGGCCCCCAATTCCAGATTCACTTGGCTGTGGGACTTTGGGAAAGTTACCTAACAATCACAGTTGCTTCCTTCTACAAAATGATGACAACACCACTGAGAATTGGCACCATCAATATAAAAATGTTGTTCAAGGATTAGCAGGAAAGTATGCAAACACTGGCAGGTTACCCAGAACATGGTCAGCATGTGATGGCTGCTTCTGTAACACTGATCTGCTCTTATCCTTTTGAAATGTTACTCAGGCCTCCTCATCCCACCTTCTTATATTTCTATCCCCTTTTTCTCAGTAGTATTTATCACATCTGACACAATGATATCACACCTGTTTGTCTTCTACCCACTAGATTAGAAACTCTATGAAGATAGAAAATTCTGTCTTCTGTTCACTACTACATTTCTAGCACCTTGAATATCATCTGATATTTACATTTACTGAGAGAAGGAACACCATTTTGTTTATTTGTTTTTGAGGTGCTGAGAAATGAACCCAGGGCCTCAAGCACACTAAGGAAGCACTCTAGAGAATAGTAAATGCAAATACCAAGTTTTAAAAAAAGAAAAAGAAACAAACAAGAAAGTAACAGAACAAAGGGAACCTTTAACCATGGAGGCAGTCCACTGAGGGAAGTTAACCTAGGTCTCTCATAAAGTGGATCTGTGTACTTACATAATCTTCAATGATTGCTATCTAGCTGCTCTACTAGCTGATAGATTTGGTTATTTGGTATTGGGAATTGAACCCATGGGTGCTCTACCACTGAGTTACATCCACAGTCTTTATTTTTTTATTTTGAGACAGGGTCTCACTAAGTTCCTGAGGATAGCATTATAGCCATGCTCAGAGACTTGGTCATTTTCTAAATACTCAGTTTAACCATTCTTTTTAATTATATACTTAGGGTAAGAGAAGTCAGAGGAAATTCCTGAGTCCTTTCAACTTAGATTAAACATTTTTTTCTAGATATCAAAAATAAATGTGCAGACAATTCCACTAAAAAGGAAAGGAAAACAACCTGAGCTATATGTGCACCAAGAAAAATGTGCCCCAGGCAAATCTGTACCAATATCCTTAATAAACTAATGAACTGATAATTGCAAATACCAGTGTCAACTTGTCCAGATTCTCTGTTCATTTGTTTTTCTACAATACTAGGTAAGGAACTCAGGGGTGCTCTATCATTAGGCTATACCTCTAGCCCTATTTTGAAATAGGGTCTCACTTAGTTGCCCAGGCTGGCCTCAAACTTAAGACCCTCCTGCCTCAGCCTCCAGAACAGCTAGAAGTATAGGCACGTGCCACTCACCTAGTGAGGGCTTGCTCTCTCTTAACTTCTGTACTAGGAAAACTGAAAAGGTACATGTACCTAGAAGCAGCTAGCAACCTGGCCTTGTCACACAGCAGGTGATTAACTATTGGTAGAACGCAAACATGTTTTGTTTCTTTTTACAAATAAGAGATCTGTGCTGAATTTAAAGGAATAACTAAATAGAAACAGGATTTTTACTTTAAACCAAGTTTCATAACTTTTGCCCATAAGCTCACAGAAAAGCAGTATCCTTGAGGACAATGAATGGATACTGCTGAATGCCTTCCCTCCCTGGGCCCACCAAGTGACCCTGCCCCACTCAGATACCTTGGTATACTGCTCCACCAGCTTTGTGAAGTAGTTGAAGAGACTGTGTTGTGGGCGGAGAAAGTCAAACTGGTAGTTGCGCTGCTCTTTCTGCATCAGCTGTGTGAGAAATTGGCGCCCATTCCTGGCCACAAACTGAGCTGTCAGTTTCACTACATCCAGGTCAAAGGCTGAGATGGATGGGGGATCGGCGATGAACTCAAACTCAGGAGGGGGCTCTTTGGGCACAATAGTCTCTTGGATCACCTGGGCTTGGACCTAAGATGTAGAAGAAGTATGAAGCAAGTGGCATAGGGGAAGACCAGCTCCAGAGCGGTAGCACCACCACCCAGAAGAATGGCTGTGGATTTCTATGCTCTATTACTGGGTACACACCACCAGCACTTGGCATGAGAAAATCATAACTCCAAAGAACATCATTTTCTTGGTCAACTGTGGCCTCATTCCCTGAATGGCTTTGTCCATTATATCTCTGCCCCTGCCCTGAAATTGAGGACCCAAAGTGCATGACAGAATATCTGACAGAAACTGACTTACTAAATCCTACTCAAGGGGGATGAAAATGTAGTAAGACCTATGTATGTGTACAGAAACCTACAGTATAAAGTGTTTCCATGATTTCCACATGATCCATGAGGTAAATGGATCATCTACTATGAACCCTTTTTACAGATGAGGAAATTGAAGTAATCTCAGGCCCTCAGAGTAGTAAATTGTGACACAAGTTCTTAGAACCTGACTTTAATCTTTACTTCCCATGTAAGTCAAGGGGCTGTCTTTCCCACCAGTTGGGAGGAAAGCAAAATGAAGAAGCAGGCCAGGTCTATCTAAGAGGCAAAATGTATTGGCCCTTCCTGTCTTTATTCACAACCCTAATAGTCCTTAGTGCTGGACTCCCTGGTCCTGAGCCCAGTACAGGGAGGTGGTATTAGGGCAGGTCAGACTAAAGGGAAGGGATGGCACAAAGAGGCCCAGGCCACACCACATCCTTCAGCTCAAGTCAGGCAGGAGGTCCTTCGCACACCAAGCACTGCCCTCACACCATGGCAAAGACCTTGGGTAAATCAAACTCTTACAAGCCTCAGAATCAAAATTTATAAAATGATTTTGTCAGCCTTCACAAGCAGACCCTCAAATTTGTGTCAATAAAGCACAAATTGAAGCTTGACTACCAGTAATCAGGAAAGGTCAACTATCCTCAGTACCTCATTGCCTGAGCAGTGCCTGCTTTCAGGGATAACAGCTTCCCTTGTTCCCCTGGGAGGCTATGAGGTGGGCCCCCTCCTTGTCCTTGCTTCCCTCTCAATCTGGGGAAAAGAAGTGGGCTCCAAACCTTCTGGGGAAGCTGCTGCTGGGTGGCTTGCTGCTGCTGTTGCATGACCTTGGGGATGGCTGCCGAGGGCTCCTGAGCCTTCCCCTCCTTGAATTCGCTGACCTTGTGGCGGTAGTATGCATGGTAAGGATCATTGGGGTTTAAGAAGTTAAACTTGGGATTATTGATCTCATTCTGTCGTATCCTAGCTTCAAATTCAGGCCCATTTCTGGAAAAAGAAATAGACATAAGAATTAACACCACACTATCTATGACTGCTTAGATTCAAAATACCATTCATTCCAGCCTCTTCTTGCCATCATTTATTGCTCAAACCAGTCCATCCCTCCGGACAACAGACTTCTTTCTCAAGCCTCCCGGCACCAGCAATCAGTGCCATCTGCCTCACTTGGCCTGGCCCAGGCCACCTCTACCTGTAGGTCACCCCAATTTCTGTCCCTCCTTAGCTTCTTGGTCAGTTCTGCCACATTCACAACCAGTTGGGCTATTGCTTTTTCCTTTTAAAAAACATTCAATTTAAAAAAATATATTGAAAAGGTACTTATTACTACTTCAAATAAATACCAGTATGCCTTTACTATAAAAGAGAGCCAAAGTGAAGATGACAAAGTAATGCTGTTAAAGTTTAGCTCGAAGTTTGCTGAGACTAGTTCTCTTAGCTAAAAGGGGGAAATCAGCAAGTGCTGGTGAGGTATTAAAAATATATTAATACCTAACTGAGACTTTGTCCTCTGGGTAATGAGAACTAAAAAACCATGGAAATTTAGGTAACTTAATGCTCATTCAAGTACTGCCTTAAAGTCACCTTGTTTACTACTGGGAGACCCAGAGAAGAAACACTGCTCTGCAAAGGTTCAAAACTGTGAGAATGTGTAGGGCACATTTAGATGACAGGTGTGGTAAGACTGGCAGGAGGTGGGGGTTTTCTCCTTACTGCTCTTTCCGCCTGCGATGGTTCTTCAGGTATGCCCCCATGTTCCCAGTGTGCATGCCTTCAACACTTCAGAATAATAAAAAAAAGTCCCTCATATGATATTTAGAGAACGCTGATTTTTAGAGTCCTGATGGTAATAATATAAGGTGCCACACTGACATATAACACCTGTGTCAGTCAGAAAGCACACAAACCTTAGAAGACACAAGACACATGGAAGTTTCATGTTCACTAACGATTCACTCTGACCCAGAGCAAGTTACTAAAACTACTCCCTTGCCTCAATTTCCCCATGTGTAAAATTTGGCTAACATCATCTTGCCTCTGTACCTTGAAGTGCTATTTAGAAAACCAAATTACTTCAGGAGATGCCAAAAAGTCTTTTTGAATCATAGAATAGCCTGTAAATGCCTAAGGCTGTTACTCCTATGAAGGCTAGAAGTGTCAGTTCCATAAACATTGAAGATGATTTGGGTATTAGGAGAGGCCTGTGGGATTTCCACTGCTCCTCTGGCCAGAGCCCTAAACTCAAAGGTGAACACACCAAAGCACAGCTCCAGGGCTGGTGCCAGCCATGTTGCTCTACTCTCCTCAGACTTTTGTACCCCTGGTCCTCTCAAAGCAGGCAAGGGAATGCAGGCCACTGTATGGCCAAGATTAGCCACAACAATCTGCACCATGCTGGTGGTCATTAACACCCACACTAGTGCCTCACCAAGTTTTGGTCATACCCTGTAGTGTGACTAACACCATGAGGTCTCAATTTGACAGTGCATCAGCCCAACAGGAACCTTGTGCTTTGGGAAAAAGCATTTTTTCACCTCCTTACATAATGCAAACCACACACAAGGAAAAGGGTGAGAGCACACTTAAATCCTGCTAAAGTAGGTCACCATGCACAGCAAATGCCCAGAGCAGACTGAGAACTACTAGAAAAGGGGGCTCTGGTTGTTCCCATGCATCACAGACACGTAAACCATAACCTTGCCACGTCTGGAAACAAATGGAAAGATATAATGCTGAGAAGGCAGGTGTGTGCATTCCAAGCTATTCTGTTGATTTAAGTTGGCTGAGTGTTAATTTTAGAATTAGATCCTCCAACACAAGTAATAGATTTCAGCAGAAAAAGATGTGATTCTGACTCAACCCAGCTGGTGGGATTTTTTAAGGGTAATTTCCACTTCAGCTTCCTGACAAGAAAATGCAGGGAAGACCCAACCTAGAAAGAAAAGCTCCTTTTGGAAAATCACACTCCACTGCAGATTCTACTGTTTGCTCCAGAATATGTGTGTGACCCTGGCAAAAACACAGCAGAGTCATGATGCTGGCTTTCTCCCACAGTGAGGTAGTAGCCTGTCCTTTCATTGCTACATGAACAAAAGCAAGTTTGTAGATTTTAAAAATGCCTACAAAAGCAATCAAAGTGGCTAAAAATCCATCTACACATGTGGATGCATATTTATCTTTAAGGGAACTAGGTCGGGCAAACTCTTACATCTATGGCAGCAAAGTATTACACAGAAGTATTAGAAAGGAAGTTACTTGGCAAAATGTTTTAGTTTAGTTTGTTTGCTGTAGTGCCAGGGATTAAATCCAGGGTCATGCACTTATTAGGCAAATGTTCTACCACTGAGCTACATTCCTAGCCCTTAAGAAGTCTTTTTAGCCAGATAGAGTGGCACACATCTGTAATTCCAGCAACTCGGGAGACTGAGGGAGAAGGATTTCAAGTTCAGGTTAGCATGAGCAAACTTACTGAGATCTTGTCTTGAAAAAAGATTTTAAAAAAGAGATAGAAGGTAGCTTAGAGGCACAATGCTCCCAAGAACCCCCAGTACTACCCCCCCAATTTTTTTTTTAAATATTTAAATGCTCTTAGTCCATGTGTTACATGGAATTTTCTTCTAAGGAGACAATCTAAAAGGAAAAGAAAATGCTGAGACTCCCATGTAGCTTTGTTGTTATAATAGAAACACTGGAAAAAATCTCAAAGAAAAATAGAGAGGAATTGGCTAAGTCAAGGAAGGCCCATCACCTACACACAGTGCATCCTCTCAATAGAATAACACACAGTATGAGGAAGACCACAGAGCAATGTGAAGAAGAGTTTACAATGCAGCACCAAAAGGAAAAGCAAGTTGTGAAAGTACCTCTGCTAGTATCACAAGGACCTCAAAATGGATGGATGTCAAGGGCCAGAGGAAACAGGAAAAAGTGAAAACAACAGGCATAAACTATTCTGGTAGTAAGAGTACAGTGATTCCTCACCCAATATCCTTTCCTTCTCTGTTGTTTTAAAAATGCCCAGGAGAAAAGGGGAAGGCACAAGGGGTGCTGTGAGACATTTAACGTTTATCTTAACAACACCTGGTGCCTAAAATTTGATGTGGTCGCCAGGCGCAGTGGCACACACCTGTAATCCCAGCACTTGGGAGGCTAAGGCAGGAGGATCGCGAGTTAAAAGCCAGCCTCAGCAACTTAGCGAGGCCCTAAGCAACTCAGTGAGACCGTCTCTAAATAAAATACAAAATAGGGCGGGGATGTGGCTCAGTGGTGGAGTACCCCTGGGTTCAATCCCCAGTACCAAAAAAAAAAAAAAAAAAAAACCAAACTGATGTGGTCTAGTTATGTTGAATCAATAACAGAGCAGCAGTTGGTAAATGCCCTTATGTGATGAGATGAATCTGTATAGAGCAGACACAGTGAAAGATGTCAACTAGAGTAATCTCTGTTTCATTTTATTAGGAGGCTGGGAAAGGAAGGAATATCCATTAAATTATGTAAAGTATTGAGGATTCTGCTTTAGAGAAGTGACTGTCAGGCATGACCCCCTTGAGAGAACACTCCCCCAACTGAGGGCAATAATCTGCTTGGTGACAGTTACAGCTTCCAACAAAGAGGTGCCAGTTTCCCAAGGGAAGTAAGAATCCAAATTTATGGTGAAATTGCCTCCTTTTTAAGCACTGACGACTAATTTGAGTTTTAAAAGAATACTGTGAGGGCAAACAAAAACAATTGCAGGCTGGATGTAGTCTGCTGACTGTCACAAGAAAACTCTAAATGCCCTAAACCAGGGGATGTGTTGACCTTTGGAGTCAACAAGATTTCAACTAAGGATGTGTGAGTGTATATAAATAAGCACAATGGGGTGAGCCAGGAGGAAGGCTAACCAAATTCCACCCCATTTGGGAAGGCAGCTAACATTTGCATGATGTAAATGAGCTGTATTCAGTCCCATCAGCTCAGTCATTGACAGAGGGGTCATTTGAGGCTGGGGGAATGTGGTCCTTGTACAGTGAGAATGATCAACTTCCCTTTTTATCTTCATCAGGCCAGCAGCTCAGACAAACACAATGTCTGTGATAGAACAGCTTTCCAGGCATCTACTCAGGCCTGTTTTGGATACAGAAGGTGAGACTCTGTGCTATGTTGGAAATGCCAGGCCTGTCAGTTGACTACCTCACTGCCACCTTGTAGTTTTGGACAAACTAACAGGCCTAAGCCAACAACACCTTTGTAAAACCCAGGTTACCTTTGTGCTGATTCATGCCACAATCTACCTCTGAATACCTATGCAGAAGTAGATACATTACCTGGCCACAAAGCTGGCAGTCTTGTCAACGATATTCCTGACCTCTGGGGGAGGGTAAATAATCCCAACCACTGGTTTGGAAGGAGTGGAATCCTCCTTTGAAGATGCTTCTTCTTCAGTTGGCTGTGAAAACAGAAAATAAAGTTTTGAAGTCCCAGGTGTGGGGCAGAATTTCTCTCATCTCACCCCACTGTACCCCTCTAGGATATTGCTTAGAGCACAAACTTTGTCCTGCAGACGTCAAGTTAGAACATTCTGCTTCAGAAAAGCAGTTCTCTTACCTGCATGGTGCTTGCACAGGCTCCTCCTGGGAGCCAAGGAAAAGGGGAGCTTCTCTGGCTCCCCTCTAGTAGACTGTCTCAGTGGCACCAAACTCTGCATTTTAACCAAGTGCTCAAGTGATTCAGATGCAGGAATTCTGGCTACATTCTGAGAAATCATGTTCCAGAACCCAGAGGATCATGTCTATAACACTGTACCCAGCACTGTGCCTGGCACAGAACATTTAATTTGCAGAGTGGTAATACTGATTGCTGAATAAAGAAATGGGAAAGCTGGGCTGTAGTTCATGGTAGAACATATGCTTGGCATGTATGAAGCCCTGGTTTAATTCCCAAGACCCAAAACCCAAATGGGTAATTCCTTGCTGGCACCTCCTTCAGCCTTGAATTCCCTTTGCCTCTATATCTATTCCATAGCTTTAACCACCATATCAATGTTTTGTGAAGCAACACTGGAATTGCCAAAATTAATTTCCCTAAAGTTACTATATTCTTTATCCAGTAGCTTCTTTCCCTTAGTAATAAACAGAGTCTCAAGTCTCTCACCTTAGAAAAATAAAATCTATCTCCTGCCTTCAAGTTCTGTTCTGCTGCTGCCTTCTCCCTCCCCTTCTTCTGGTAGCCTAACATCCTGAGTTTCCACTTCTTTATCTCCCATTTGGTCCCCATTCATTCCAAGTGCTCTTGCCAAAGTAAAAAACAACTTTCAACAATCAATTATAACCATCATTTGGGCAACACCAGTGACTATCCCTTCACAAAACTGCTTACCCAAGGCCTCATTCTCTCTTTCTTCTTGCTCATGATTCCTTCCTGCCTCCTATCCTATAATGCTAGAAACCCCTAAAATTCTGCTTTGGTTCTCTTCATTGTATTCACATTAGTGAGGCACTCCCAACCTTGTCCTCTACTTCCTTCTCTACCACATTTACACTGAACAATCCAACTAAATCAAGTCCCAGATCACTTTGGAATGCCACAGTGCTTTAGATGCTGCATACTCCTGGGCACTTTGCACTTCCCAGTCACACATAATGGCTTCCCAGTCACACAGGCCAAAAGCCCAGGCCTCCTCAATAACCTTTATAAAGCCTTTTAGGTCCCAGGTATCTTTTAAAAGCATTTTAAATTTATTGACTCTTATGACCCTCATAAAAACACTATGAAGTAAACCCTTTCCCCCATCCCACTACTGGGTACTGAACACAGGGCTTGCTACACAAGTGCTCTACCACTGAACTACATCATCCCTAGCACTTTTTGAGACAGAGTCTCTAAGTTGCCCAGGATGGCCTTGAACTTGGGATCCTCCTGCCTCACTTTCCTGAGTGGCTGGGATTATAGGCAGGCCCCAAAACACCTGGCTCCTCAGTACTCTTATCCTCCTAGCAATTCTCATTACTGCCTGCTTACTTGAATTTCTCGAACAGACCTATCACTACCTAAAAATGCTTCCATTTTTCCCATTTTCTACAAGGACAAGGTCAAATCCAAACCCTGCACTTCAACCACACTTGCTGATTTACCCTTGATCAGGGACAGGCACCATCTTGCTGGTTTGGTACTTACTAGCTGGTGTTACCTTATTTTCCCCCAGTGCCTAGGAAAATCACAGGGACACACAAATAAATACTGGTAGAAAGAACATGGGTCTTTTCTGTCATGTTCCTTAGAGTATTCTGAATACAAAGCAGTGATCAGCATACAGTGTGTGCTCAGTAAATGTTCACTGAATGATTACAGTATGCTATTTTCCCTCCCTAATCATCCTCCTGGTGAACTATTAATCCTTCTAAAAATAATTTCTCTCTCATTACTGTGCACTTCAACTATGTTCATCTCGGATTACTGGCTCCTTTGTATCCAGAACTTCTAATATTATGCATATTACACTATATTGCAATTATTCAAGCATATCTTTCGCTTGCAGCCGACTGCGCACTTTTTAAGGGGTGGGTGGCACTTCATCATTTACATTAATCCAGGCAATAAACGTCCAGTGATTATTCAAGTCTATTCGTCTTCCCACTAATTTAGGAGCGCTCATAAAACTGGGGTTGTGCCTCATTCATTTGGTAATGTTGAATCCCGGCACAATAAGCACTGAGGAGATGCTAAGAATTAACGTCCAAAAAGGTACCACGCAGGTTGGGAAATTAGGAGTTACAGGACAAAAGCAGAGGGCACGGGACCCAACTACCACAGCCTAGTGGATGGGCTGAATCAGTGCTTCTCACACTTTAATGAATCACATGTCTTACTAAAATGATTTCTACTTAGAAAGTCTGGGTTAGTGACTGCATTTCTAATAAGCTCTAAATGATGCCGACTGCGGACTACTTTGAGAAACCAGTTATAGAGGGATCGCTTCGCTACCAGAAGGCAGCACAGAGCAGAAGGCGCGCTGCCTCCTGGGACTTGTAGTTCTTCCAAGCACTCCAGAGGGGCCGCTTCTTTCTGCTGGAGTGGAGGGCCCAGGCCTAGGCTCGGGCTCAGACTGCGACTGAGGTGCGGGGGACGCGGTACCTGTTTGGGTTCGGTGACCACGGGCGGCGGCGGGGGCACCGCCTGCACGGGTCCGGCCGGCATGACGGCGACGCTCAGGGCTGCCAGTCCGCCTCGGTATCGATGACCAGTGCTGCGTCAAGACAAGCTCCCCACACCGACTGTACGACGAGCTCGCAAGATGGCGGCGGCTAAGCGGGTCATCGTCGCGGAGGCGCGACCGGCGCACTTCCGGTCCCGCCCCTCGCTGTGGCGAGCTTCCTGTTCCTCTGGGAGGATTTGGTGGCGTGCGACGCCATTGCCATGGCAACACTCTTGATGCTGGGCTAGAGATTTCAAGGGATTCCCCCAAGCAACAGGCGCCCTGGATGTAGTTCCATGAATCGGCCAGACGCAAAAGCTAAAGCCGGGACATCAAAGACAGGTGAGATGTTCCACCTCACTTTCTGGACCACCGCCGGTCTGACCTCGCGGCCGTGTTTGTTGCTTCACATCTCAGGCCAGTACCACGTTCCCATCGACCCCACCTTCCAAGGTTCCCGCTCCCTCAAATTTGGCATCGACTGGTGGAGAGCCCTGGTCCTCTTAGGCCTCTTCATACTCCCTTAGACTCTTTCGCTTCAAGGCTACATCCTCCAGACCTCCCTTTCATATCTGACTCCCTTTATTCCCACTGGTCCCTCTTCCCGTGGGCCTACCTTTTCTAAGTTCCACCCCTGCCTTCCCTAGTCCTTTCCTTAAGCCCCACTGGACCCTCTCAGATCAGGGTTGCTTCCTTAGGTTCTGTTTCTGAACTCTCCACAGGTGAGGCCTTGCAGACTTTGCTTCTTGTTCTACAAGACACACCTTCAATAGCCCCTGCTTCTCTCCCTCTGCCGAGAGCCTCTCATTCTTGTCCCCTCTCCTCTGAAGTCTGGAATGCAGGGAGCCGGTTTAGAGCCCCTGCCTGGACTTCAGTTTTCTCACCTGTGAAATGGGGCAGTGATAGGAAGAGTTTCTTTTCCAAGACCCTTTCCCCCTCCCTACACACGATACCTTGTTATTGTCATTACTAATGTAGAATGGTAATGATAGCTAGAACCCATCTCAGTGACACGTGCTTTTAGTCCCAGCTACCCCCCATGCTGAGTTAAGAGGATTGCTTGAGCCCAGGAATTGGAAACCAGCAACATAGCAAGATCCTGTAGTAAGTAAATGAATAGAAAGCAAGCAAGCTAGTATTTATTAAGTATTCACTGCAAACCAGACCCTGTACCAATCACTACATGTGTTACATCATTTGTTCCTATAGCATCCTATAGGACCATGAAGTTGGTAGAGTGGAAACCTAAACTCAGGCCCATCTTCTCTACCAGTGCAGATGGTCATTCCTTTTTTTTTTTTTTTTTTTTAAATCAAGACCGAGATCTCTCTGGTGTCCCCAGAGATCCAGGCAATTAGCAGTTTCTGATTAAAGAACTGACAACTCCCACGTAGGTGGTTTTAGAGTTTCTAAAGTGTTTTTACAGTGGTGACTTTTAATTTCAGTGAGTGCCCTGGCTGGGAGGTAGGCATAATCTTTACTAGTAGTGTAAAGGGCTAGTTCTGAGGAAGAGAAATGGCCTGAATGTTGAACAGGAGTGCATAAAAGGCTCCTGCCCTTCTGTGGGAGTCAGACGTCCACCCTGAAAACTAAGTTCTCAAACCACACATCTGTATAACCTCTATTTTCAGAAGAAATGACAAAAGGTAACCTTGGATATTCTTGATGCTTTAGCTTTTGCTGATACTTATCTGAACCAGAATCTAATGGGAGTTGGCATCCAAGATGGCTTGTGGTAGCAGCTGTAGTTATTTGATGGTGAACAGATCAGTGTTTCTTGGTGCCTTCACCAGGAAGCTCAAGTTCCAGGTCCTTTACTCCTGAATATGCTTCTTCCCAGGTTGAGGCTTTTTGTTTGCTTTGTTTATCTCCTTCATGCCCATTCCAGGAAGTAAACCCAAATGTTTTGGTCTGCTTTTTACCTCTGTTTCCACCTCACTCCTTGGGGACACAAAACCTCTTAGGTAGCAGTATCTTACAAGAGGCAGTTGCCGAGGCCACACATCTATGCATGTTTGGAGTGTGAGCATATGTGTGCCAATACACACTTCTTCCTAGCCTATGAGTGAATCTGACATACCCAAGTTTACCCTCAGAGGCCCTCAGACATAATTGTTTCCTGGAAGACAGGAATCTGTATGTCCTGATGTGTTCCTTGTTTTTTTTCTCCCCCAATACTGGGGATTGAACCAGGGGTGCTCTACTATTGAGATACACTCTGGTTCATTTTTTATTTTGAGACAGGGTCTCATTAAGTTGCCCAGGCTAGCCTCAAATCCTCCTGCCTTATCCTCCTGAGTTGCTGGAATTACAGGTATGCACCATTGTCCCTTGTCTTTTTTTTTTTTTTTTAGTTGTTGATGAACCTTTATTTTATTTATTTATATGTGGTGCTGAGAATTGAACCCAGTGCCTCACACATGCCTAGCAAGTGCTCTACCGCTGAGCTGCAACCCCAGCCCTGTCCCTAGTCTTGATAGAACACACAGCAGTATGGATATTTTGTCCCTGCTTGCTAAATGAATGCAGCATCTGACCCTCTACATCTGCACTGTGCAAGACTGTAGCTACCAGCCCTTGTGGCTTTTAAGCATGAAATACTGTCTGATACAAATTGATATGCTCTGTAAAAGTCAAATAGACACTAGGCTTAATTTTTTGTTTTGTTTTGTTTTGTTTTGTTTTGTTTTGGGTACTGGCGATTGAACCCAGGAGTGCTTAACCACTGAGCCACATCCCCAGCACTTTTTAAAATTTGGAGACAGGGTCTCACCAAGTTGCTAAGTGCCTTGCTAATCTGCTGAGGCTGGCTTGATCCTCCTGCCTCAACCTCCTGCGTTACTGGGATTACAGGCAGTGCCACCATACCTGGTGCAGGTGACTTAATTTTTGAAATGTGAAAAAAAAATCTTAATTTTATGTTGAATTCATGTTGAAATAATATTTTGAGTATATTAGGATAAAGAAAATGTTGTTAAAATTAATTAACCACTTTTTTACTCTTTTTAATGTGGTAAAGGAGAGGAAAAAAGTAATATTTTTTCCTTACCCATCACAAAGGTCTTGGCTGAGACCCCTATAACAAAAGACAAATTAGCAAGAGAAGAGCATACAAATTTATTTAATAAAAGTTTTCCATCACATGGAAGGCTTCAGAAATGAAGACCCAAAGAAACCAAGAAATCTCTGTATTTTCATTCACAGCCATGCAGAAGTAGATAGGACAAAAAGGGAGGAACTTAGCAAGGACTATTTGCTCATATTTTTCTTGCCATTCCTGTGTGACTTTTTTTTTTTTTTTTTTTTTTTGTGGTGCTGGGGATTGAACCCAGGGCCTTGTGCTTACGAGACAAGCACCTTAGCAACTAAGCTATATCCCCATGCCCCGTGTGACATTCTTTACCAGTCAGATATATAGGAGAGACCAACTGTCACACAGGGTCTTTAGGAGAGAAGGGAGGGAGAAGGTCATTGAATGACCTCCCTAGGTTTTATGGCCCATTTTAGGGAAGAAAGATGAAGGGAAGGCGAGACTGACCTAACTGCTTCTGCTCGTTTCTCAGTTTCCAAGATGCCATATTTTGAGGTAGGGTTCCTGCAGCCTATCAGTAGTGAGTACAAAATCTACAACTCCATATGTGCCTTGCATTGTATTTATCTTGGACACTGCTCTATTGAAACTGCATGGCCCAAGGAAAGAGCAGAGATGTTAGATTCAGAATCCCAGCTCCTTAGCTTCCCAGAGCCTCAGTTTTCTTTTCTGTGTAAAGGAGGTAAATTTAGGGAAGTTGTGCACAGTAGACCCTTTAGTCAAAGCTAGCACTATTGAAGCATACCCACTGTGTTTAGGCTCAAAGCATGACTCCCACCCACCCTTTCACCCCATTTCTCCAGCCTTAAATACCCTCTTCTTCTTAGTCAGCTTCCACTCCACCCCCAGGAACCCCTGCCTCACTATGCGCCCTCTCACCCTTGCCTTCATCCATTCCCAGGTACTGGAGGGCAGCTTGAGGCCAGCCTTACAGCAGACACAGGAAGCCAGGCCACTGAATGAGATCCAGAGTCTAAGAACCAGACCCAGTGGGTCACTCCAGCACCATAGGCAGACGCACGTGATAGGTGATCAAAAGAGACAGAGCTTACTTCAGGCCTTGGTATCACCCTCAGGTGCCTGAGCTTCTCAGCACCTGTGAGCAAGCTGGTCCTCAAGCCTCTCAGCCCAGCTGGTCAGGTCATTCTCAAAGAACAAGGTCCACACACAGGAAGACAGATAACTGTCAAACACAGATAATTAATTAATGATTCCATCCTGGTAGTGCAATATGCTTGGAAGAAAAAGACACAGTGCTAAAAACAATGTATAACAGAGGACCTCACTCAGATTGGGGTCCTGGAGGGCTTTCCTGAGGAGGGGACATTTGGGTGGAAATCTGAGGAAGGTGTCTTATCTAGAGGAAGTATAGGAAATGGGCACATTCTGGGTGGTGAGACCAGAAAGTGTTTCAGTCCTCAGTGCTAGCGTGTTGTGACTTGCTTGAGGCCATGAAGCCAGGAAGAGCAAGGTTGGGATTCTCTGTGTCAAGATGGAGTGGGCTCCATGTCACCAGAGTGGTTAGGATAGGTCTCCATACAAGTTTTCAGGTTTTCATCTCTTACACTTCAGACCTTATTTTTCCCCCAAAGCCAGTGCACTTTAAATTTCTTTTGTAATTTTTTTCTTTTCTTTAATCAGTATTCAGTTATTCATTTGCCAGTAAGCGTCTACAGTGGGCCAGGCCCCAGTTGTCTATCCTGGGGATAGCACAGTGACTAAGTGACCGAGAGAAGAGGCTGTTCCAGCAGAGAGGGATCAGGGCTGAGATGGGGTGATCTAACCCAGACTGGAGGGTGCTTTGGGAAGCCTTCCTGGAGGAGGTGATATCCAGAGACCCTGAAGGATGAAAGGAGTTAGCCAGGTGACAGGAATCCGATGGAGAAGCATGATTCAGACTGGGGACAGATGAGCAAGGATTCAGAAATGAGTGTGGAGGGTACATGACTGCTGCTCACAGCTGATGGTGGTAGGAATGGAATATGGCAGACTATGAGGTGAGGGATGTAGCCAGAGGTGACCTTTCTCCCAAGGGCCGCAGGGAGTCTTGAGGAGATGTTGGTCAGCTGATGTGGTCAGATAGGGTTTGAGGCAGATCTCTTAAGCCACAGTTGATCAAATTACAGTGGCAAGCCTATAGATCTACTGGAAGCTGTTGCATTGGTCTAGGCAGGAGATGACAGTGGTCTGGTATGTCTCAACAATCCCTGTCATGGTGTAGCTATAACTCTTTTGGTTGTGTATGCCCCTGTTTGAGAGTTTGCTCTGTGAGGGAAGGGTGGTAAACACATTCCTGTTTTACAGCTGTATACACCCAACATTTGGGCCTTGCACTTGCAGGCTCTCAGGAAGTACTTGAGAAATAATGGGATAGGCAGGGTGGGTACAGGGTTGGGTGGACAAGAGGAAGGATAGCCAGGCCACCCTGAACCAGGTTCCTAAAGGCCTTGTCACTCAGGGATGGAGAACAGACTTCTCCCCAAAGTCAGGGGCAGAATTTTGACTGAGAAGCAACCAGGCAGATCAGGGTTTTCCAAAGATTCCTTCAGCAGCAGTTACCTGACTTTGTCTAACAGGGTTTCTCTTTGCCTACCTCAGGAACTGTGGGGATGGCACATCTGCTAGGCAGCCAGTCCTGCATGGACAGCCTGCGCAAGGACCTCACTGATCTTCAGGGTGCTATTGTGGATGTATTCTCCCGTGCTGGGCCTGTGCGCTTCCCCTCCTGGAAGTTCCCTGATCGTGTGGCCTGTGACCTTGATATGGTGGCTCTGCTGGAACACTATGACCACGTGCCAGGTGATCCTGAATTCACACAGCTATCCCATGCTGTGCTGCTAGAACTGGTCATTGACAGGTGAGGGCCTTGGTGGAATCTGGACATCCCAGGATGCTCGCATCTGCCCTTTACACCAGTAGCAGCTACAGGAGCCCATTCTAGAGGTGGTAAGGACATGAGTAAAAGTAATCCCCATTGACTGAGTACCTGTTAGGGGCTGGATCAGCTTAGGACCTTCAAAATGACCTCAGCTTTTATTGTGTTCAGTGCTATGCTGTCCTGTTCTATCCTCAGGGAGTTACCCCCAACCCATTTCAGTCCTTGGATCACCGCAGTTCTAACCACTGTCTCAGGGTTTCTGTGTCTGGGACTCCTTAGCTATTGATCAGAGTTTCCATCCCAGGCTCTTTTTCCTGGTGTCTTGTGGGCTGTATTGTTTCCTCTGCACATGACAAGGCCAGATCTGGGATGTTTTTCCAATTCTTAGCCCTGCTTGGAAAAGGCTAGTGGATTCCTTACAGCCCCACCACTTCTACACTGTCATTAAAGTTAACATGACTGGTCTGGGGATGTAGCTCAGTGTTACCTAGTACTCAGTATTGGCCTAGTATGTGTGAGGCCCTGGGTTCCATCCCCAGCACACATGCATACAAAATAATAACAATAAAAAAAATTAATGTGGTCATTAGCCTTCTACTTCCTGGGAACTGCAACCTAGGCTCTTGGTACTCAAACACTTTACATGCCATTAAGACCACGGGGGCCCAACAGGCAGCAGGGATGTTGCAGGATGACTGACCTGGGAACAGAGAAGGCAGGATTACTACTCTGAGACCTGGAGGAGCTGTAGGTAAGAAAGCACCATTTGTAACCTATAAGAAGCCAAATAAATATAAGCCTAGAACACAGCTTCCTTCCTCTGTGACTGCACATTATGTTGTCCCCCTGCTAGAAGTGCTCTGCCCACTCCTTCCTGGTCTGACCAAGCACCTCTCATCCATCAAGGCCCTGTTTATGCATTCCCTCTCTGTGAAAATTGTTACTGAAATGCCCCCCTACCCACCTCTGACCAAGTTAGCTGGAGCCTCCTCTGGGCTCCTGTGTATATAAAAGTAACTCCTGCCAGAGACTACTGGGTCTCAGACTCAGACTTGCCTGGGAACTGTGGCCTCTAGCCCCCAGTGTGGCATTTAGAGGTACCCAGGTCATTTCAAGAAATGGAATCAGAGCTAAGGATGAAGACAGCACAGCATCTTCTTCCATGTGGGTCTGTCTGAGCAGACAGATTGCTGTGTGAAGGCCATGTTCTACCCTCTTTCTAGATGTGTCCCCATTGCCCATTGCTTCTTGGGACAGTGCCAGGTACCACTGTCCCCAAGATCTAGATGGGACAGGCCCAGGAGGCAGTTGTCTCCTCCCCAGGGCCCCAGGGGTTTGGGATATCCTTCCTGGATCTGAAATAAGATAAGCTCTCTTATATTCCTGCACATGCTATAAGTACCTTTAAAATAATTCCATGTTCATGCAAATGTAAACTTATCTTTCCAACACACCTTTTTCTTAAATTAGTGTCTGCCTCTAATTTTGAACTTGGAAATTAGCACAGAGACCTCATCCCAAGTCTCGTTTGTCACAAAAGTAGGTCAGCCTGTGGGAGAAGCCCCTAACTACACTCAGGAGGCTGCACATATGCATCTTTCCTGCCCTGCTCACCCTGTGGCTGTGGGGGGCTCTTAACTTCTTAGGGTCTCAGCTCTGTCATCTGTAAAGGGAAGGTTCTAGGGCACTTGATATAAGGCAGTTGCTCACCCAGAACTTTCAAAGCACTCAGAATATACTTTATATATGACCAGGCTGGCCTCCCTGAGTTCCTTGATCAAGTTGGGGAAACAGCCAGGCAGAAGTGCTGCCACCAGGAGGCCCCAAGAAGTCCCCGAGCTGAGCTGGAGCCAGGTAGGGCTTCTTGGAGACAGTAGCCACTGAGATGTCATTGAAGCTGGCCCAACAGCAGATTCAGACTTTCCAAGTTCTGGATGCCTGGACCAGTTCCCCAGAGTCTGAGGTTGCCAGTTGTATGGTGTGAAGGCATACTGGCCTGTTCTGATCCTGGCCCACCATGGCATCTCTGCCTACAGGCTCCTGCTGCTACTTCAGAGCTGCGCCAGCTACCTAGAGAACCTTGGCTCAGGCCAGACAATGCCCCCTGCCCAGACTGCAGGGCCCTGCATGTCTGTGGGGCTCACAGTGCGACGCTTCTGGAACAGCCTGCTAAGACTGAGCATGCTCTACCAGCAGGTGGCTGGCCAGGTGAATGGGCCCCAGTCCCCAATGGTGATGACCCTCACACCCTGCCTCAACTTCAGCTTTCTGTGTCCATTGCATCCTTCATTGGCTCCCTCCTGCTCAAAGGGAGCATGGTAAACTCTGCAGCCTCCCAGTCAAGGCCCACATGGCATAGCAGTTAAGAACACAGGCCTTGGGGTCATATCTGTGCTTCTTGGCTCTGCCATTTATACCATGGGACTTTAGAAAAATCCTATCTACTCAGCTCAGCAGCTGTTCCTGTCACTGTTACCCTCCAAGTACTAGATACATCATCACATCAAATTTGGGGTGAGGGTGGCAGAAGAAAGGAAGCCTGGGCTTAGTAAGCTGAGTCACAGGAAAAGTCACATTCTCTCTTATTCCTGTTTTGTCAGATATCACTTGAGCATTGGATCCTGTCACTTCCCAGACCCATTTCTGTCTCACCTGCTTTCCCTTTCTTTTCATAACTCCAGAAAAGGGCAAAACAAGGAGAGACTCCCATCTCTAAGCCCACAGCCAAGGGTGAGCCAGCCAGGAGCCCTGAATGTGTGACTGCCAAGTTCATCAAGCCTCCCTCCCCAACACCAGGCTTGACACATACCTACCAAGGGCCACAGAGAATCCCTGTCAGAGTCTCCTTGAGATATCCAGCTGGGACATCCAAGAACACCAAGAACGTCCAGTCCCAGACCATCGAAACAGCGCTGGTACCCTGTGATGCATGTACCAGTGTCCAGGGCAGTCTTTGGGAAGTGGGCAAGGTGGTCATCAGCCTGTGTCAGAGCCAGAACTTGCCCTCATCCTTGGGTCAGTTCCAGCAACTGGTACAGGACAGCATGGGACTCAGGCCACTACCAGCTGCCACCATGGGCCACTGGGCAACAGAGCAGAGCAAAGATCTGGCACGCCTCAGTAAGCATGTGGGCACCCTCACTCAGCTTGTTGGGCCCCTTAGGGCCCAGCTGGAGGAGGCTGAGGGACAGAAGGATGAACTGAGGAAGCAGGTCAGCAAGCTGGAGCAGACCCTGCAGCAGGAGCAGAGTGAGCGGCGGCGGCAGGCTGAGGAGGCCGAGCAGCACCTGGTCAAGCAGGAGTGTGACAGGCAGCAACTGCTTGCAGGTCTGTGTCCCAAAGGTTGGATATTCAGTGCCCAAGGGCTCTGCTACAGTCTTGCCATGGGCACTTTTCTGAGGTAGGCCTTGACATAGGGCTTTGAGTACCAGTAGTATGAATGGAAGGAACCTGGCCTGGGGAGTGGGAAAGGAAGGGAAAGTAGCAAAGAAGAGCATGTCCATCCAGTTGGTGACACTGTGAGCAGCCAGAGCTCAGTCCCACTGGGGAACACCAGGAGATGATGGATGGCACATGTGCCTCAGGCTAGTCCCATCAGAAGGGGAGGGAGCCAGGATATTAATCTACTTGCTCCTGAAGGTCATTGAGGGTTTACCTCTGGGAAGCTTGTTCCCCTGGTATTTCCAACTCAGTAGAGCAGACTCTCTGGCTTTGACCAGAGATACAGCTCCTACCACTGGAGCTTCCCAGTACCCTCTGATGGTATGAGACCTGAGGGATTGGGGCAAGTCACTGCCCTTTCCAAATCTTACCACTTCCATGGAGGGCACCAAGGCCCAGAGAGGTATAGGCACATAGCAGCCAGCCAGTGAGAAGAGGGTTGGGGGCTCAGGCATCTCCCTAGGGCTTCTTTGGTAACCTCTGGTGGCCTCTTCCACACGGCATGGCTGCCTCTGCTCTGCAGGGTGCACTGGGCATGAGGGCTGCTGGCCAGGTCCAAAGGACCCTTTGAAGGACCTCTCTCTCTGCTGCTATAGAAACATGTGACCTAAAAACAAAGGTGGCCACCCTGGAGGGGGAGCTGAAGCAGAAACAGGAGTCCATGCAGGCCATGGGTAAGGAAACCCATTGCATGTTCCCATGCCACATCTTGATCCATTGGTGTGACTGTATGAGCATCCTCCATCTCCATTCCCTGAGCTTCCAGGGCAAAGAGAAAGGGAGGGTGTGACTGACCATCCACACTGTTGGGGGATGACCTGAGTTGGGGTTCCACCTCCTACCCAGAAAGTGTCTTCTGTTTTCTAGACCCACTTCATTGGGGTCCAGAGCTGCATGTCGTGGGTGAGAACACAAGCCCAGAGACATAATATGACCTCCCCTTGGGTCCCATCTTGGGTCAGAAGTAGTACAGGGTCTCCCTCCCAAAGGCTCCTGTGCCCTATCCCCCACACACTTGTTCCCTGCATCCTGCAGAAGCAAAGACCCAGCAGCTGCAGGAGGAAAGTGAGCACAGGGCAGTGGCTGAGAGGCAGGTGCAGCAGCTGGAGGAGCAGGTACAGCTGCTGGCAGGGCGGCTAGACAGCGCTGGCCAGCAGATCCGCTGGGCCAGCACAGAGCTGGACAAGGAGAAGGCCCGTGTTGACAGCATGGTTCGCCACCAGGAGGTGAGGCCCACAACCAGGCACTGGGCTTTAGGTTCTGCAGACCTTTTGTTCTTACTCCCTTCTACAACAGTGGGCAGAAGATACTCCCATCATCATCCCCATTGATGCATGGGGAAACTGAGCCTTAGGTTCAGGAAGCTGCCCCAGGCTACACAGCTAACAAGAGGCAAAGCCAGGACTCAGCAGACTAGTAGTGGTTCTCAGTGCTTTACAGTCAGTGCATGTCAGGCAGTATGGATTTCAATGACAAGCTAATGTCATGCCATTCAATGATAGGCTAATGACACTGGAAAGCTAAGGAAAAGAAGAAAAGCCTATTTGCCAGAATTCCTCTTCTAGTAGGGACTGTGAATGACTGAAAAAGTATGTGGGAGGGGAGGCTGCCAGGGTCAGCCAAATGCCTTACAAGGGTAGGTGTGCAAGCTAGGGAGCTTGTCCTGGATCTGGTTGAGTGTACATCTGTCTGCTATCTTCCCTCTGCCCCTTTCCCTCCTTTCTGTATATTGCACAGACCCCCTGTACATAGACACATGGCACATGTGGGGAGGACTTGGAGGGTTGTAGATACTTGTCCCATGTGACTGACCTAGACTGGTGGTCCTCACAGCCTCCTTGCCCACCCATTCTCACCTAGTCCCTGCAAGCCAAACAGCGGGCTCTGCTACAGCAACTGGACATCCTGGACCAGGAGCGTGAGGAGCTACGGGGCAGTCTAGCGGAGGCCGAGGCCCAGCGGGCCCAGGTGGAGGAGCAGATGCACAACCTTCAGAGCCTGAGGGAGCAGGAACAGTGCCAGCTCCAGGCCCAACAGGTACGAATGGGCAGAGTGAGGTATCCTTTCATCAGAGGAAACCTTTAACTTGCTAAGGACATGGGCCTGTCCTATATCTGGGGGTGGGGAAGTGACCCCAAGGGAGCCAGGAGCCATCCTGCGACCAGGTCTGAGCCTCTCTCTGCCCCAGGAGCTACTGCAGAGCCTACAGCGGGAGAAGCAGGACCTGGAGCAGGTGACAACAGATCTGCGGCTGACCATCTCAGAACTGCAACGGGAGCTGGTGGAGCTAAGGGAGCGAGAGCGGCTGCTGGTGGCCTTTCCAGACCTACACAGGCCCACAGAGGCCCAGATCCCAAGTAGGGTCCTAGGAATGCTGCCAGAGGCACTGTTGGACCTGAGTGGGCAACTAAAGACTCACTTTGACAGGACACTGGGCCTACAACTCCCCTAGTCCACAATGAGTATGGTAGTGGGGAGGGTGTGACAGCTAGAAGTGTAGCCCTTAGAGAGTCACCATGACATGCAGGTACTTATGTGTTGTCCCCCACTTTGTGTAGAGGGGACATGGAAACCCAGAGGTGAGGTGACTGCCTATGATTGCTACAGCAGAATCTGGAAATGGACCTGGCTGCCTGTAGTGCATGTTCTTCACCACATCCCATGCCAGTCCTTTCTCAGTTTTCCTGTGTCCCCCTTCCTGGTCTCTCCCCCAACCACACCACAGGGCTGATTCCAATGACACAGCCTCCAGCTCTCCAAAGTCCTGGACCCTTTGGTCAATAGTGCTGTGTACCCACAGTGGCACAGGATTAGATGTCAGGTGACCTGGGGTTCTCCTCTCCGTCTCTATAGCCCTCTAAGGCTCTGGGATGAATCTTTTTATAGAACTCTCAGGAAGATTCACTGTAATTTAACTGGTCATTATAAGTCATCATTTCTGAGCACTAAGTGCCAGGCATTCTGAGGGCAGGTAGCAGTCGGTCCCTTTTTCCAAATCAGGAAACCAAAAATCAGAATGGGCACCAACTTGCCTAGCTTTACACAGCTGGAAGCAAGCATCCATCACCGTAGCACTGGAAAAAACATCCTAGCTGAATTCCCATGTCTCAGACCCAAGGGTTGCCTGGGTGACTCTTTGGATAACTCACTGTATCTGTGGCCCACCAAAATCAGGTGGCCTTGGAAGAGATTCTCTTTCCCTTTTGTGGTGCTAGAGATAAGAGATTCATTCTTTCATTTATTTGCCAAATCACTGTGAATTCTTGGACCCACCCATCTCTCAAATTCTGTACTTCTGAGTCACCTTCTCAGCATGGGGGCGGGGGACAGGAAAGAGGAACAGGCCCTAGGAGAATGAGGTAATGGATGGGAAGCACAATGCACCATCCAGCCCCAAGCCTGTACTCTGAGGTCCTGTCCCATTGGGCACAAGAGGCAGACCCAATGTGGTGGGGTGCCAGATATTATGTCTCCACAGACTCTGGCAACGTCACAGATGACATGGAGAGGCAAGTGCAGGCCAATGACATCCGTATCCGGGTCCTACAGGAGGAGAACGGGCGGCTCCAGTCAATGCTGTCCAAAATCCATGAGGTGGCCCAGCAAGGGGGCCTCAAGGTGGGTCTGAGGGGTAGCCCTTTGGAACTCAGAGGCCTCTACCCAGTGAGGTCTTCAGACTGCCTGGGAACCTGCTGAAAACCATTTTCATGGCATTTATGTTTAAGTAGTGCTTTTATGAAACTTAACATCTCAAGGTGTGAGGATGTTAAAGATCCAGTGTCCTCTACCTCCAAATCCCCTTAGAGGGGAATTTAATATCTTCAAATGCAACCAGGAACCTTGTCAGAGGAACCTTCCCACATAGATTGCCTGCCTGAGGGTTTGCTGCCGAGGAAAGCCCTGGATGGCTTCCTAAGCCACATCACTTAGTGGAAGGGTCTATGGGTTCATGGCTCTCTCTCCCTGTCCCTACTATGACACCTTCTCTATACAGTGGGGAGGGGACTTCAGGATCCTTCTGAGCTTGGCCTTCTTTGCAGATGATTCCACAGGACCAGCTCTGGTCCTCTCCCAGCAAGGGAACCCAAGGAGCAGCATCCCGGGCCCGGGCCCAGAGTGCATCCCCAGGGTGAGTGAGTCTTTATCAAAGAAAGGACAGATGGAGTGGTGTAGACCCCTTGGTCACAGGGGAATTTGTCATCTGGTCTTCCCTCAGGCCCCTAGGCAGGTGGCACCCTCCTGGCAGTAGGACAAGCAGTACAGGCAGGACCCTGCCAGGCCAGCCACGAGCATCCCCACCTCGGCAGCCTTGCACCTGGCCCAGCAAATCCTCCCTGGAAGACATGACCCACTCTGCCATCTGCACCCAGAACCCCATGCGGACCTTGGCCAAGCTGAGAAGGAGACTGTCACCAAGCCGGGGCCAGGCAGGTTCTGCACACCAGCCCCAGGAACCACCCTTATAGGCTGTGGTAGGGGTGGTGATAGAGGACGGGTAGCCGGCAACTCTCAATGGAATAAAGACCCAGCCATGTAACCATGGTGATCTTAGCCTCACAGAATGGCTAAACTGGCAAAGAATCCTTCCTTCTCTGTACAGGCAGGAGGCTGAGGCAACACCATGCAGGTCATTAGCCAGCAGAGACCCGGCCATCAGTAGGCAGGAGCTTCCTAACTCCCTCCTGATAGACTTAGGGAAAAGAGAGCACATAACAAGCAAAAAGCTTCTAGCACCTGAGCCAGGTGAAGAAGTCTTTCTGTTCCCACGGCAAGGACCAAGGGGTAAACCTGGACTCTGACTAGTACCTACTAAGAGGAAGATCAGGGTGTGAGGGATATGCAGGGGAAAGGCCAGTGAGGACATCTGAAGCAAGCAGTGAGTTAAAGGCTAGGATGCTGGCTCAGGGTTTCCTGAGGCAAGCAGAGTGCAGCAATGCCTTCAGCCTCCCACCCTGGCTCTGATCCTGGGTCTGGGGACATTAAGGACCCAAGAACATTAGGCATCCTTTCACTGAGGAACTCCTTGCCTTTAGGAACTGGTCACGAAGGATTTCTCTTAAGTCCTGAAAGTCAGAGCCTCAGGAGGGCCAAAAAAGGCAAAGTCCCTCAAGTCAGTCACAGAGAATGCCCCGTGCATTGAATTCCCTTCAGATGTCAAGTGTCTGACTTCCTTTTCTCTTCCACCAGCCAGAGTAAACACTGCTTTTAACAGGCCCATTTGAAGGTCAGGCTCACTGGAGTGCTTTCCCCACCTAAAAGTCAATTATGCAAATAATATAAGCTAATCACAGGGGTTAAATCCCTTAAGAGTCACCATTCCAGAAACTAAACAAGGCATGTTCATGATAAGGTAGGAATGGGGGGATCATAACAGCCATATAAGAATTCTACCTACCACCAGCAATATCCACACCAATTTTACATCATATTTAAAATATATCCACATTTATTTTACTATTAAAACTTCCCTACCCCAACTCTTAAAAAAATGGATGCCCTTGGAAAATATACCACATTTATCCTGTGGCTTCAAGTATCCTGGTCAGCACACACAGCCGAACCAAGAACAGGACTGGATGGTTTCTAAGGCCTCTGGTCCCAGCCAGGCCCAGGAAGGGAGCCCAGCTGAACAAGCAACAGGACTCATGTCTCCCAGTACCCAAGGACTCAAGGCAGTAGAGTTGTCTCTGGGTTTAACATCACAGCCTTGACCAAGACATATTCTGAAAGGTCAGGCCAGGGTGCCCCAAGGTCAAAGAACTTTTCCCTTAATCCACCCCCCAATAAATAAGCATAAAACCCAGCTACTATAGCCTCAAGGATATTAAGAGCTCCCAGAGGGCGGTGGGCAACAGCACTGGGTCCCACATTCTCTTTCCCCAGGGCCCGTAGAACTGCCTGTGACAAGGGCAGACACAGACATCCCAGGATTACAGAGAAGGACCCCAGAGTGACCTCTCTCCCTTGCCTGGTGGGTCCTGACCTGTATCCTTGTCCTGGGGCTGCAGGTCCCTCCTTCCCAGCAAGGTCATGGAGGGGCCCATATCCTTCCTTCACCCACAGGGCTGGCTGTTCTGTCAATCCCACTGTCCTGTCCCAGGAGTCCAAGCTGAGGGCCAGGGTATAGGTGGGAAGGTTCCATCCCCACATCCCAGCTAGTCATCTGAGTAGTGGTTCCCTGCAGGGAAGGAGGAAGAACATGGAGAAAGGCATCAGGTGGGGGATAGATGGGGTTAGCCAAGGGCCCCACCTCTGGTGCTCACCTAGAACATTGAATTTGCACAGCGGGCAAGTCTGCTGGAGTATCAGCCAGGGGTCCACACAGTCTCGATGGAACTCATGCTTACAGGGCAGAACCCGGAGCCACTACAAAGGCAGGGGAGGGCTCAGGCCACAGGGGTAGGACTCCATATGGGGCAGCCCCAGGCCTGTAACCCTCACCTGAACTGGGGAACCAAAACCCCCTGGGGTTTTCCCACCCACCACCCTCTCCAACCCAGTTCTGCTTTCTGTAGCCCTGGTAGGGGATGGAGAATAGAAAGGCCTGGTTGGGGGTGGTTCCAGGTCTCTCAGGAATAGGGTAGAGGAAGTCACAGTTCAGCTGATTGCTGGTCCTGCCCAGGGCACTCACCTGTTTGTTGCAGAAGTAGTCCAGACACACAGCACAGGTCTCAGTGACCAGCTCTGGGCGGCCCTGCGCTACCCTGCTCAGACGGCAGCGCCGGGTCTTAAGGGATGCCAGTCTCCGCACTACACGCCGCTTAAACAGGTCCACCTGTTGGGAGAGGACAACCAGAGTCTTGCAGGCCCAAAGTCTGTAGGTACCAGGGCTCCCTCAGTCTGTCTCCCACCTGGCCGCTGGACTCCTGTTGGCTCTGCCGAGATGCCTGTCGCTGGGCCTGGACCACAAGGCCTGTGCACAGGAGCATGGCCACTAGCAGAATGGCATTCCACAGCTGCTGCAGAGGCTTCTGGGGAGGGAGGTGGGTGTCAAGGGCGCTGGAGCTGCCCCACACTCTTTCCTAGGAATATCCATGACCAGAGACCAGCCAGGTGATAGGCACTGAGGGCCTTTGTATCCCCCCAGGCTCCTGGCTTCCTCTTCTGAAGTCTCCATCCCTTCTCCTGGATGATCCTCAGGATCTGCCCCTAGCTATATTTGCTTCACCCAGTTGCAAGGAAAGCCATATCTGTCCCCAGCACCCGTTCTACCCACTACCATCTTGCACATCCCAGTGGCCTGCTTTCTCAGGCACTGCTATTTCCCACTCCCCTCCATCCAGGCTGAACATTCACTCCCTCAATCTTGCTTGCTCTCCTAGAGGTCTCATGTACTCCTCCATCCCATGACCTTTTGGTCCTCAACCTTGCCCACCCATTTCCCACCAACAGCTAGGTGATCTCACCTGCAAACCTGACCCCACAGCACTCTTTCCCTCTTTCACCCACTGCCTCACTCCTCCATGTTTGTGCCCTTCCACATACACTTCCCTGTCTCAGGAACTATTCTTCCTCACCCCTTCCCTAAACTTTTTTTTTTTTTTTTTTTTTTTTTGGTGGGGGAGGATACTGGGGAATGAACCCAGGAGTGCTTAACCACTGAGCCACATCCCCAGAACTTTTTATATTTTATTTTGAGACAGGGTCTTGCTGATTTGCTTAGGGCCTCGCTAAGTTACTGAGACTGGCTTTGAACTTGATCTTCCTGCTTCTGCCTCCTGAACTACTGGGATTATAGGCATGCACCACTGAGTTCAGTTGGACCACATTTCTTACACCATCAGGAGGATATACCTTCTGGCTTCCCCCTGCTCAATCCCTCCTCATGTCCACTCTAACTACATGTTGGTGGTCCACAAGCTCCTATTGGTAGGAGGAACCAAATCTGACATGGTCACACTATAGCCTCAGTGCCTCTCATAGTCATGAAATCAATATGCTGGGAAACATGACTAAAAGACCTCTATAAAACCTGTGGACCCCATAGGATCTCAGAGCTGCTGAGGGAACATCACTGACATTATTAACTTTTACCACTTGCCTACCAGGCTTTGACCACTTAGAACTGGCTCAGGAAGTGATGTGGCAGAATAAGCAAGACATGCATACTCTTCCACACAGGCATGCTATTTCACATAGCCTGGATGTGTTCTGACTAATAAATATTCATTTAAAAGCTGTTGGCATTCCAAGCAACTCTGTGTCTTCATGTTCTTTCCCAACCAATGTTGCAGTTCAGCTTCCATCATGGCAGAAGAGAGGGGCTAAGAAGTGATTTAATGGTCAAAAGCCATCACTCTAGACCAGGGTGAGGGCTACTAGTGCCATGAGACATTGCTCTTGCTTGAGACAGAAGCACTCTGGAAACCACTACCAAGAGGTATTTGTGAGCCTGCCCCCATTCTTCTCCAGCTGCACTGGGGTACTGGCAACTAATCCAAGAAACTCTCCTAAAACTCACAAGATTGAGCTCAGGTGACCTTGCTATGACCTGGGAGGTCTGTGCTACCTGCCAGTGTGGCACCCCAGCAGAGATATCTGACAGAGCATGTCTGGTTTATCTACCTCCCACACTGGGCTCTATGAGCCCAGGGTTGAACCTGCCCCGTCCTGTCCCCCATGCTATGCTGAGACAGGCTGCCATGTGGAGGGACTTGCTGAATGGCCACTACATTACAGCCCATCAGGCTGGCAAGCTGAGATGTCTGCCCAGCCACCCTTGACATCCCAATTGCCTGAACATCTAACACTTATATAGGCACATCCCATATAAGCAGTATGGCCACTGTTGTTCCACTTTGCTCTCTGTGCCAGCCAGACTGACCTAAAGGCTGTGAGCATTCCCACTTCCAGGCCTACCAGGACCCTTCCTGAACTCATACTCTCTTCCCAGCTCTAACCTTTCTTTCAGCACCTTCCCCTGGCCCCTCACCAAATATGTGTTCAGAGATCTGTGTGGGCTGCCCATGAGGAGGGTATACAGTATACTGTTCCTGTTCCCAAGGAGGAACATGAACCCAATGAACCCAGAGATGTTAAATACTAGGTCTATAATCACTCAGCTAAGGTTTTGGAGCCAGGATTTGAACCCAGGCCTGCCTGACTTGAAGCTACTCAGCATGCACACCAGCTGGCCACGGCATGCCTGCAACAGGCAGAGTAGGGGCTACAAATATGAAGATTATACACACACACACATATACGTGTGTGTGTATATATGTGTGTGTGTATATATATATATATACATATATATATATATATATTTTTTTTTTGCAGTGCTGGGAGTTGAACACAGGGCCTTGGAAATGCTAAGCAAGTACTCTACTACTGATCTCTACCCCCAGCCCAAGACAATACCCTTGAATCCCCTAATACCAAGCATCAGGAAATTGAGAGACAAAAGCCACTAGGAGACAAAAAAGACATGCTCCTCAACATGTGCATATACATTATGGGTTGTACTAAAAGCCTGTGAAAGGCTGGCAAAGCACAGTTGTGGCTGAGCAGAGGGCGTAAGGAGCTTTCTCAAGCAGGCAGGCAGGATGAGCTGGGAAGGCTCTGCTAGACATATGAAGATGAAGTAAAAGGGTATCAATGCCTCAAGTCAAGCGTGGACAAACCCCAGAGGCAGGATCCCAGTGACTGGCACAGGGTGGCTATAACATAGACAGAAGACTAGAAAAATAGGATAAGTGATGAGGGCTATGAAAACCAAGCTAAGGAGTCAGAACTTTGTTCTGAAGATAATGGGAAGCCAAAGCAGCTTACTGGTTGGGAGGAGAAGTTCATGGCAACAGCTAAATTAACTACACATGTCCCTGGGCCAGACATGTCACAGAAAGCCCACTGTACCATGTCACTAAACACACAAGCCCTGTGAAATGGGAAGGGCTATCCTTGCCACCAAGGCAGGGAGAGACCACAGGGTTTGCAAGATAAGGTATGTATGTGGCCCCACTTGACTAACCTGCTCCTGGGCACGACTGCCTCCCAGGCATACCAAGTCCTGCCATCCTCCATAACTATCCTTGGAGAGGCTGCAGGTGGTCCACAGGGTCAGCTTCCACTCAATGTTGGCTGACAGGGACTCTCCACTAGTGATCTCAGCTGTGGCTTGGGTCCTCCTAGGAAGGAAAGTCACAGAGGGGACAGGCAGAAGGGCCCTTGGAAAAGAAGGCCCAAACTCACCCACCCTATCCCTGCATGGATAGCCCAAAACATCATTCCTGCAGGCCTTCTGCTTTGGCTCTCAGGCCTTTTCTGGCTGTTGATTTTTTCCAGTTCTCACCTCAAGCCAAGGAAGAGCACTGTCAATTAGGTATCCTGTTTCCTCCTTGCTGGGACCAGTCTCCTCTGCCCATAAAGCCATCTCCTCTCTCCAGGCCCCATGTGTCCACCCTACTCCCTCCCCAATTTTTTAGCCAGGGAGAGCACAGGCTTAAAGTGAACATATAAGGCTCTGTCTCTGAGAACCCCTCTGGCAAAGCCAGAACCCTCCACACTCAGGCTTCCAGGCCCAGTCCTTTAGAGGCTAAACCCCAACTCACTGCAGCAGTGCCTCCAACAGCTTGGTAACATTGGAAGAATAATGGAGGACAATCACAGGTCTGAGTAGAAGTTGGGATATGTCCAGCTGCAGGGAACAGGGAGGTCAGTAGGTCTTGGTCCCTGCTTGTCCCAACCTGCTCACCCTCAGAGCCTACTCCAGTTTACCTCTCGGACCACATTGTGGTTCAGGATGAGAAGCAGCAGGGCAGAGGCTCCCAGGAAGAGGGCCCGTTGCATCTGCAAGAGGACAGAAGTGGGAAGCTAGCATATACCCTGCTTGCTCACCTGTCTCACCACCTGCAGCTCCAGATGCTCTTAGCTCCTGGCTCTGCAATGAATGTTCCCTCTGGACAGACTAGCCATAAACTCCTTGAAGTCAGAAACTCTCATTCCTTCTCCTCTATACAATTCAAACATCCCAGTCCTTTCCCTAGACTGAGCAAGGCAGTCACCCCACAGACTCCTATCATATAGTGCTAGAGCCTGGTCCAGTTTCCTGAGCAACCTCTCCCCCCACCTCCTTGCTTCAACTCCATACTGCCTTGATTTTCCAAACTGGGGTCCCTTGACCCATGCATGCTCGTGGCTTCTCTGAAAGCTCCTTAGTAGCCATGTGATAGTGTGGCTCTAGCAGATGCTGTGGAACCTTTTCCTCCAGCCCTCCGAACCCCCCCGCCCTACATACACCCTCTGCACCTGCTGGACCAGAGCCTTGGGACAGGCCTGAGGGCCCCTGCCCCGATTCTCCTGGTGAAATTGAGCTGCCTGCTCCTTGCCCACATATGCCACTGCGATCCAGCCTTCTACTGGCACCTCTTCCTCGGCATCCACGATGTCCATCTGTATAGCAAGGGCCATGAGTAGAGGGAGGCAGAGACAGGTGGAAGAGGGAGCCAGGGTCGGCTACAGAGAATACAAGGTCAGAGTCTGGGAACGAGTCTGGAGTGTGGGTATGAGCTTTTGGAGGCCTTAATGGTGGGAGCCTGGGAAACCTGGGCTGGACGCAGTGGGCTGTCAGCTCGGTTTGGTCCCAGGGAAAGGTGAGTTCTGGGTGTGGGGTGTATAGCGATATGAGGGGGCGGGTTAGGCGAGGCGCGCTCACCAGCAGCAGGCGGCCCCCCAGTTGGGGCGCCGACTCGGCTTCGGGGCCGATCCTGACCCCCTCCAAGACCAGAGCGTCCTGCCGCGGCAGCCTCACGTCCACCCTCACCGCGCGGGCTCCGCCCCGCCCCACTCGAGCCGCCGGCTCGCTGCGGTCAGCCGCGGCCCCGGGCCCGGCCAGGCCCAGCCACAGCGGCAGCAGGGGCAGCAGCAGCAGCAGCGGCGACGGGACTGGCGGAGGAGGCGGGGGCGGCGGCGACCTCAGCAAGGGGCGAGCAGCGGGCCCCATGGACGGACCCGGCGAGCAGGCGACACTAGAGACCTGGGGTCCCCGGCGCGGGGGTAGCAAACAGAGCGAGGCCGCGGCCGGACGGGGCGGGGGATAGGGAGGGGCGGGGCCACAGCCGGACGGGGCGGGGCGCCGAGACGGGTGGGGCGGATCCTTGGCCGCTCCGTGCCCTAATTGGGCCGCGCGCGCCCCCTGGTGGCTGAGAAAAATCCCGGCCCTGGCGGCCGGAAGCGGGCCGGAAGCGGGCGGAGCCCGGACCCTGGAGCAGAGACGCGAGTCTGAAAGACCAAGCTCTAGCCAGCCGGAGATATTGTCAGTTCAGTCTCGTGCAAGGTAGACCGAGGAAGAAAATTGGAAAAGGCAATTTGGAAAGGTGGAGACACAATCAGAGGCTGAGAAGGGCAGCAACAAGGGACATTTGGGGTTCTGGGACTTGACCCTTTCTCTGTGGAGTGTAGCCAGAACCATATCACACCCGCTCTTCCCTGGGTTTATCTCCTTCGGACCAAAGGGCAGAAGACAGAGAAACATAAGTTGACGTGGGTAGCAGGTGAAAGGGTCCCAGGACAAGGAGAGGAACTGGAGGGCGCGAGGTTAGATTAAGCACACAGATCCTTGATGGGGCAGAGAGGCGGGTCACTGTTGTCACTTACTTCATCTAGAAATGGGTTTGACATAAAACCAGCACTGCGCCACCACCACCCCCCAAAAAATAATCTCTAATGCCTTCTGGAAGGTAAAGGTTTCACTGCTGTCCAAAAATTTGTCCGTTTTTCTAAGGGTTGGGCTGCAGAGAACTGCCTCAGTTTGAAACCTTAGCCTTTAAAAAATTGTACCGTGATTAAAAAAATAAAAACCAAAAGAACAGATGAACCGTGACATTACCCCAACCTAATATTTTATTATAAAAATTCAAGCAGAAAAACAAAGAATGTTACAGTGAATACCGATCCAGCCATCAACATCAATGGTCAAACTACGCCTGAAGAAGAGTGAGATAAACTAAAATAGCCTAATACCCGTACAAAGACAGGCAAATGGGGCATGAAACAGGCCTGTGACTGACAAGAAAGTATAAACCTGGTGTGTCAGAGGGAATATTGCATTTTGGGAAATGGAAGGATATAAGTGTGGTGGACCCTTCCATAAATTTTGCTAAAAACTGGGCGTGATCCGCACGCCTGTAATCCCAGCAACTGAGGCAGGAGGATCACAAGTTCAAAACCAGCCTTAGCAACTTAAAGAGATCCTAATTAACTTAGCGAGACCCTGTCTCAAAATAATATATAAAAAGGGATGGGGATGAGGCTCAGTGGTTCAGAGCCCCTGGGTTCAATCCCTGGTACAAAAAAAAAAAAAAAAAAAAAAAGAATTGCTAAGAAATCAGTTTAACTACTAGGAAAAGGAGTCAAATTGAACCCCTATTGCATGTCATAAAGAGAAAATCTATTCCATCTGAATTAAAGACCTAAACATGAAAAGTAAAACTTCAAACATTTTTAGAAAGAAATAGGACAATACTTCAAAGTCAGAAGACAGTCCTTAAGACATAAAAATTATAAAGGAAAAGATTGAAAATATACCCATAATAAAATGAAAAAATCTTCTGTTAATGAAAACAGCAGAACAAAGTAGCAGGAAAATCCCCAGCCTGGGAGAAGATGTTTGCAACCAAATGATTCATATGAAGAATAAGTAAATATATAGATATGGGCACAAGAAACAAATAGGCATTGGACAAAAAAGGAAACAATGGCCAATAAATATGAAAAGATAGCTATGGGTATATTGTGGCATCTTTATGTGTGGAATATTATATAACAGAAAAAATAATGAACTAATTATGAGGAGGAGCACCATAGATAAATTCTTATAGAATGCTGAGCACAAAAGAGTCTCCAAATAATACATACTAGCTAAGGTCAAATACATCAGGACTCCTAAGATCAATACACAAATGTCAGATGTGTTTTTGTGCACCAGTAACAATTAAAAAAGGAAATTAAGACAACAATTCCACTTGCAATAGAATCTGAAATAATTAAATACCTAGGAATGAATAAAAACAAAAAGGTAAAGAGTTCATGTACTGTAAACTACAAAATCTTACTGAAATAAATTAAAGTAGACCTAATTAAATGGAAAGACAGTGAAACTAATGAATTATCACTACAGATTCAATGTAGTCCCTATAAAAATAAATTTTTTTTGATGGTGCTAGGGATTGAGCCCAGGACCTCACACATGCTAGATAAGCACTCTACCACTGAACTATATCCCCAGTCTTTTACATTTTTAAGATTGTCTCACTAAGTTTCCCAGGCTGGTCTCAAACTTGTGATCCTCCTGCATCAGTCTTCCTCTCTCTGTGTATATATACATACACATAGAGAGGCAGATAGATATTTATAAATACATACATATATATATATATATATATATATATATATATGTTGTTAATGGACCTTTGTTTTGTTTATATGTGATGCTGAGAATTGAACCCAGCGCCTCACACATGCCAGGAAAGCACTCTACCACTGAGCCACAACCCCAGTCCCTCTCCCCCAGTCTTTTGAGTAGCTGGAATTATGGCATGTGCCACTACGCCCGACTAATCCCTATAGAAATTCTTTTTCTATAGGGGAGGGGGTAATGGGGATTGAGCCACATTCCCAGCCCTTTTTATTTTTTACTTTGAGACAGAGACTTGGTAGTTGCTTAGGGCCTTGCTAAATTGCTGAGGCTGACCTCAAACTTCCAATTCTTCTACCTCAGCCTCCTGAGTTGCTGGGATTGAAGATGTGTGGCACCAGGCCCAACTCCTATCAAAATTCTAATGATCTTTTTGAAGAAATGGGAAAGTGCATCCCAAAATTCATATGGAACTGCAAGGGGCCCTGAATAGCAAAATATATTGAAAAAGAAGAGGAAAGTTAGAAGACTTACACTTACTGGTAAAGCTACTGTAAACAAAACAGTGTGATACTGGCATAAAAACAGACATCTAGACCAATGGAAGAGAATTCAAAGTTCAGAAATAAACCCATGGAATTGATTTTTGTAAAGGTGCCAATACTTCAATGAGAGAAAAAAAATGTTTCTTCAACAAATGGCTCTGAATATTTACATGCAAAAGTAAATAGCTGAACCCTTACCTAACACCATGTACAAAAATTAATTCACAATGGATCAACAGTAAGAATGCAAACTGGTGTAGTAAATGTGGAGAACAGTATGACAACTCCCAAAAAATGGAAAATGTTGGGAAATCTGAAACTTGTTCATTGCTGGCAGTTTCTCACAAAGTTAAACACAGCAATTTCACTTCTAGTTATGTACCCTAAAGAACTGAAAACAGGGACTCAAACACTTGTACCCACCTATTTACAGTAGGTTTATACATAATACCCAAAAGGAAGAAACAAACCAATTGTCTATAAACAAGAATGGATAAACAATTTGTATTTACATACAAAAGGAATAACACCGAGCCATAAAAAGGAATAAAGTACTGATATATGCTGCAGCATAGATTAACTTTGAAAACATTATACTAAGGCGGGGTGCAATGACACACACCTGTAATTCCAGTAGCTCAGGAGGCCCAGGCAGGAGGATCACAAATTCAAAGCCAGCCTCAGCAATTTAGCAAGGCCCTAAGCAATTCAGCGAGACCCTGTCTCTAAATAAAAAATAAAATGGACTGGAGGATGTGGCTCAGTGGTTAAGTGCCTCTGGGTTCAATTCCTGGTACAAAAAAAAAAAGGAAAAGAAAGAAGAAGAAAACATTATACTAAGAAGCCAGATATAGAAGATCACATATTTTGTAATTCCATTTATGTGAAATATCCAGAATAGGTAAATTCATAGAGACTGCAGACTGGTGGTTGGAAAGCTGGGGGGAAATGATGAGTGATTGCTTAAGGGATACAGGGTTTCCCTTCAGGGGGATGAAATGTTTGGAACTAGATAGAGGTGATGGTTGTACAACATTATTAATGTGTTAAATGCCATTAAAATTTTCACTTTAAAATGGTTAATTTTTAGCCAGGCGCGGTAGTGCACGCCTGTAATCCCAGCACTTGGGAGGCTGAGGTAGGAGAATCGCAAGTTCAAAGCCAGCCTCAGCAACTTAGAGAGGCCCTAAGCAACTCAGTGAGACCCTGTCTCTAAATAAAATACAGAATAGGGCTGGGGATGTGGCTCAGTGGTCGAGTGCCCCTGAGTTCAATCCCCAGTACCAAAAATAAATAAATAAATACATAAAAATAAAATGGTTAATTTTATGTTCTGTGAATTTCACCACAAGAAAAAAGATCCAACATGCAGGATTGACTGTATTATTTAGGGATATGTTCATATGGAATAAAACTATGAAAAAAATCAAGGCAATAAGCCCGGTGCTGTGGCACACACTTATAATCCCAGCTACATGGGAGACTGAGGCAGGAGGATGCCAAGTTCAAGGCCAGCCTGGGAAACTTAGCAAGACCCTGTCTCAAAATAAAACAAATTTTTTAAAAAATATTTTTTAGTTGTCAATGGACCTTTATTTAATTTATTTATTTATATGTGGTGCTGAGGATCCAACCCAGGGTCTCACACATGCCAGGCAAGCGCTCTACCACCAAGCCACAACCCCAGCCCCAAAACAAATTTTGAAAATGGCTGGGGATATGGTTTAGTGGTAAAGTGCCTCTGGGTTGAATCCCCAATACCTAATAATAATAATAATAATAAGTTGCAACATGTACTCTGGAGACTCTTTGCTACCCTTGGAGAGTCTTGCTTCTCCCATTCTTCTCCCATCCCAGCCCATTTCTCGGTCCCAATGACAGTGCTACAAGGACATACCTGTCATCAGTCAGGTTGTTGCCTCCGTGATCTGCCTATCCTTTTCCCCACTACTTTCTCCTTGACCCTGTTCCACCCACACAGGGATGGTCCCTGAACCTTTCTCCCAGCATATGTCCCAACCAGACACAGATCCTTGCTCACAATTGTTCCTTCCTAGGAAACATTTCTACATACTTACTAATACCCACATCCTAGGCTTTCGTTGGTAGGAGCTGCCACTCTTTGCAAACATGGTAGGTAACCAGAGGTACCCTGTGGACTGTCTTCCCATGAGAAAGCCCTTGGTTATCCTGGAGAACAAGAACTTAAGGATGTCCTCTCAATGTGGGTAGGTGTAGCCCAGCCAGGGCCCTGATGCTGTACCGTGGGATTTGTGGGCATGTGAAGGAGTTGTGAAGTATGGAGTAGTATGGGGTGGGGAGAGTGTAAGCCCAAGAAGGGAGGCAAGCGGGATCAAGGATCAGAAATTGACTGCAAGAACATGAGGGACATGGAGGCCCTGCCAGAGTGGAGCAAGTGAGGGGAACCCTAGAGGCAGGCCTTTACCAGAAATGGTCAGACAATATGCTCAGCTCTTTGGGCCTCCTCAGAGGAGTTAAGTCCATAGATTCCAACTTGCTTCACTTCTGGGACAAAGTGTAGAGTGAATGAGGAGAGGATAGTCACTCTTTTACCATGTGGTTCCGGGCAAGCCACTTCCCCTTTGGCCTGTATCCCCATCTATAACATAGGCACTTGGACAAAAGGATTTGGAAGGACTTTTCATCAGACATTCTGTGATTCCAAGTAGCTTGTTTCTTTTTTTCTTCTTTCCTTTTTTTTTTTTTTGAAATAGAAGAACATAGCTTGTTTCTTGAAATATAAAGTTTCCTGGCCCTAGGCTGTAACCTGTGTGGAGGGGACCCCAATTCCTCTGTCTCTTCTTAAGCCCTAAAGTTGTAGGGAAACCTTGGAAAAAATGAAGCTGTTAATGAAAGGACAAGGCATGGAATGTGTTTCCCAATGGTGGTTGGGATGGGGTGGTGGAAAGAGGAATAGGATGCACAGTAAGGCCAATGAATTCCATGAACAGGAGACGTCTTCTGCTCTTCCTTTGCTGGAAATGAGTTTGTCAGACAGACACCAGGCTGTCCAGATTGCCACGAAAAGGTCTGCCATGAGTCCAGGAATGGTGGTGCTGGCAGAAGACCTAAGGGCAGGGAAGGCAAATCCACATTAGGAGTAAGTGTCTGTTCCAGACATCACAAAGAAGGCCAATGTAATCAAGCTGCCACCAGGTGGCAGACTGGTCCCTGGAGAATGGGGCCACACTGGGGCCCAGAGTTGGTCTCTATTTTCTACAAAAAGGGTCCTTGAGGAAGGAAGTGCCTCGCAGAATCATGCCACCCATGGTAGCTTCAGGCCCAGTGGCAACAAGAGAAGGCTAGTCTGGGTGAAGGTGATATTTTTATTACTTGGAAATTCCTGGAGGTTCTTTACCCTTGAAGGCATGAGCCCCAAGATGTGAGACAAATTGTCTTAAAAAATGATAGACTGTGCCGGGTATGGTAGTTCATACCTGTAATCCCAGTGGCTCGGGAAGCTGAGGCAGGAAGATCACAAGTTCAAAGTTAGCCTCAACAACTTAGCGAGACCCTGTCTCAAAAAAAAAGAAAAAGAAAAAAAGGACTGGGGATGTAGCTCAGTTGTGGATTGTTCTTTGATTGCCTAGCTCCAGCACTACCTCCCTCTACTCACCCTGATACCCAGAGAGGTTTAGTAACTCACCCTTGATCACACAGGGTAGATGCAGAGTGACAGTGGCCAACTGTGCTGAGCGTGAGAGAAGAGAGGGACAAGAGGGGGCACCTGCTCCTTCCCTGGGTTCAGCCCTCTGGGTGAGTGAGTGGTCATGCCCACAGATGGCTTGCTCAGTTCCAGGCACAGGGCATGGAGCAGTGACCATGATTGGCAATAGCTCCTGCCCTTGAGAACAGAGTGAACCTTAACCACATACACCACAAGATCATTTTAGGCCATGCCATTGGAAGGAGATAAAACAGCTTGAGGGAGGGGTTAGGGGCCAGGGGCTACCTCAACTCACTTCCAAAAGCAAGAAGGCCTCTCTGAGAGGTGGTATGTGAGTTGATGTCTGAATGGCTAGAATTTCTGGAGGAAGAAACAGGAAGTGCTCGTAGAAAACAGCCAATACATTACCTAGATTCCAGCTCCTTTTTGTAAATAATTTCATTCAATCCCATCCCAGCCATTTTCTGGGTAGAAAACTGAGGCACTAAGGTCAGGTGATAGAAGCAGGACTTGGACCCAGGTCCTCTGGCACCAGAGTCAGTAGGTTCACCCTCATGCCATTCAGTTTCTCAAAGTCTCTGGTGTGGAAAGAACAAAGTTGCTGATGGAATCTGGACTCCATCTTAGATGCAGGAAAAGTAGAAATGGTGACCCACCCTCCCCATGGGGCGTCTCCAGGCTCCTGCCAGTTAGTGCCAGAGCTGGAGTAGGGTCTCCAGCACCCTTCCCACTCTCTTTTCCCCTGGGCAGGGTGTGGAGTCCTGAGGTCCCAGCTCCCTGCCCCCAGCCTTTCTGTTCACAGCTAACTGGGCCACCTTATTCTGAAAGGATTTGATTCTCTGAGACAACTGGAGGCTGGTGAGAAAGAGCTTAGGGATTAGACAATGATACCCAGGAAGGTAAGGGACTTAATCAGGGGTTTGGGTGTGGGAAGCAAGGCTGGGAGAGGATTTGTGTTTTCACAAATCCTGGGTGGACTGCGGAAGTGAGAAGGAAATGGAGCTCCCAGGGAGGAGTGGTAAAGGCTCAATTTCTCACTCTCTTGTGCCTTCATAAGAAACCCATGAGAGTAATAATAATAATTCTTTCCCCTCAAGTATCTACCTCTTTTCCAGCCATCATGTCATTTGGAATTCTCACAGTCGCCCCTGGGGGAGAAAGGTTAGGATTAGTTTTTTCTCCAGGTTACAGGCACCCAGAGAAGGCAGGTGACCTGAGGCAGCTATAGATCTACATGGCAGGGCTGGGAGGAGGGGAGGAGGCTCCAATTGAGTCTGGGCTATTCTGCCTGGCTGCCCGGAAAGCACAAGAGCTTTCCAGAAAGTTCCCCTATCCTGGCCCCATGGAAGTGGAGTGTTCCACAAATATTTGTTGAAGAGTTTAAAAAGACCGTTCTTTCTCACTCTCAAATCACTGTGCCAATCTGTGTGCCACCCCCTCCCCCACTGGCATAACCTGATCTGAGGTCAGGGCATGAGGGAGGGGGCTCTGATCTTGAAGCCAATGCCCTCCTTTTAGTGAGGAGGTCCCAAAGGCCCAGGGGGCATGGACAAGCAGCCCCAAGGGGACCTGCACACATTCGGTTGTTGAACAGTCACTGCAGAACCTTAATTTCAGGGACATGGGTGCTCTTCCCAGTGCCAGGAGCTGCCTACCCAAAGAAGCAAAACCTCAGACTCCTAACTTCCAAAACTTGAACTCTAACCCCCACATTCCTCCTAGATCTCTGTACTCCAACAACCTCTTTTCAGTTGTTCACATTTTCCCACTCTTCCCCCACCACAGTCCCAGCAAGGTATACTCTAAACCACACACCTCATTACAGAAGGTTCTCACCTCCAGCCTGCCTGACCCAGGAGGCCAGGTTCTTCCTGTTGGGCCAGGCTGTCCTCTCCATCACAGTATAAAGGAGTCTGGGTCAAAGTCAGGAGAGAGGAACTTTTGGAAGGCAGAGGTCATTGGGTAGTTCAGGAAATTCCTGCAAGTAGCATTTGATTAGAGCCTTGAGGACTGAGGAGGACAAGGCAGGAGGAATAGGACAGAACAAGAACTCTAACAATGGAGGGCAGAGGTATGTTTAGAGGATGGCAGGGGAGCTTCTTGAATTGAAATTAAAGTGTGTGAAAAGGATGCTGGGAAGAGATGGGAGTAGGCCTTGAATGCAAGTCAATGGTACTAGGTGAACTTCTGAAGAAACTGGGGAGCCACTGAAGGTTCTTGAGTGGGGGGGGGGCAACATTTCTAGCAGGGAGGGAGAACTGTATGGCAGGGATTGGGGAATCAAACAAAGGTGAGGGTAAAAGACTAAAAGAGTCTCTTCACACTTGGAGTTTACCAATTGATTATCTAGGATCAATATTATCAAATTAGCTAGTTCTTTCACAGTGGGCCAGACATAGGTAAGTCTCAGTGGAAGAAGGAGAAAACCTGAGAGGGTCAAATTGGAGGGAGAATTCTTTTTTTTTTTTTTTTTTTTTTTTTTGGTACCAGAGACTGAACCCAGGGGCACTCCACCACTGAGCCACATCTCCAGACCTTTTTTGTGTTTTATTTAGAGACAGGGTCTCACCGAGTTGCTTAGAGCCTCGCTAAGTTGCTGAGGCTGGCTTTGAACTCATGATCCTCCCGCCTCAGCCTCCCAAGTGCTGTGATTACAGGTGTGCACCACCGTGCCCGGCTGAGAATTCTTTATTTAGGTTTTTATCTCACTGAAGTGAAAAGCTAAATTTGCAAGTGCATGGTAAACTGTAAAGCAATGGATCAACCTAATGGGATGTTCTGCTGTTTTTCTTTGAGTAAAGAACATCCTGCCCATCTTAGCCATGCATCCAGTAAAGAAAGCAACCCTGCCCTGCCCCAAACCAGAAGCCTACAAACTCTAACTAGGGCTGGGACTACCTGAAAACTCTTTGCAGAGGTAGGGCTGGGGACCTCCCAGACACAGGGCTGGATTCTTCATCTTCACTCTGTGTCCTTCAGCAGATCTCTATGGTAGAAGCCACACCAGGGGAAAAGTCCTTCCAAGTGTCTTTTAAAGGGTCTGCTGCAGCCTACCTCTGCCTTCTGCTGCCTCTGTGTGAGGAGATAGATCGGAGCCATTCTGTTTTCTACCTTCCCAGAGACTTGTGTTCTGACGTAGCCAGGGCATGACTCTGGGAGATGGGATGCCCGCACACTCCTGAGTCTAGCTCTGTGGTAGTCCCAGTCAGGCAGCAAGGGGAAGGTACAACTGTGCTTCTTCTATGTGCCAAGTACTGGACACTCCACATCTGTCATGCCACTAACAACTTCAGGTACTCTTTCCACCTCAGTTTCCCAAGCTGTTAAATGAATGGTCTTTGCTTAGCTCTCCCTTGCCAGTCCTAGCACATGGCACTATGTTGGCATTCATGCATTCAGCATACATTTATTAACAATCCCTGTGTGCAAGGCACTGTGCAGAGGCTTCAGGGCTTGTGGGGACTTGGGTCAATGAAACAGGGCCCTATGTCCAAGGACCTCATGATACAGTATGGCAGATGCTATTAAATAAGGCTACATCAAGGATTTGAGTGTCCCTGCCTACTCTTCTTTCTGCCTCTCTGATTGTAGCCATACTTCCAACCAACCACCAAAACTTAGTTCTTGCCTCTGTGCTGGCATGGAATGAATGAATCTTCCTTCCATGTCCCCTAACACCCCACATTTTAAGGAAGGCCCAAGTCAAATGCCACTTCCTCCATGAAGCCTTCTTGAATTTTTCAATACAAATCAAATTCTCAAGCCATGTGTGGTGGCACATGCCTGTAATCCAGAAGGCAGAAAGGGTGCAAGTTCTAGGCCAGCCTCTACTAAGAGGCTGTGTTTAAAATAAAAAAAAAGTGGGGCAGGGGCTAAGGATATAGCTTGGAGGTAGAGCCCTTGCCTAGCTCCTGGGTTTAATCCCCAGAACTGCTAAAACAGAAGCTAAAACAAAAAGCAAATTCTGCCCTATCTAAACTTCCAGGCACTTGCTGCCTCCCAGGGACATTTATCTTGTTTTTGTATTTTAATTGACAGGTACCATTTCTTATCTTTGGAGCGGTAGGGTGGTGTCCTAATCACTTCTGGGTCCCAAAACAGTGTCTATGGCCTGGCACAATGGGAGGATAGAGTGACCTGAGGCATATGACCAGGTACTACCACAGAAGTAGGATTAAAGTGACAGGGAACCCAGAGAGAGAGAGAAGAAAGGAGGAACTGGCTTCATTGTGTGGGGAAAGGAGGAACTGGCTTCATTGTGTGGGGAAGCAGAAGTGGCCCTAGTGTAGCAAGACAATCAGATGGCATAGGCTGGACTACAGGCTGCTGGGCTGCGACTGCCAAGAGCGTCCATCACACATATCAGACTTGCCACTGCCCAGGAACCCACAGCTCTGGCCCCTAGGCAAGAACTGGAAAGCAGATAAACTGATAGCAGATCTGCTTTCATTGGGCCAGTGCTTTCACTGTGGCTTCCTCCCACAGCCTGGCCAGGTAGGCAGCAGAAGGAGGCTGAGTGGGGAGGGCTAGGAAGTGGTTACGAGAAGCCAGCTCCATGCTAGGCCGTGCACAAACTGAATTATGTACATTAACTCCCATTTGCCTTCTGCTGATTTCAAGTAAGGATTATTAACCACCCTCCTCACTCCAAGCCAGTTAGTGAATACAGAAGCTGGAATTCAGAGAGGAAAAGTTGCTTGCTGATGAAATCTCATAAAAAGTGGAGAATTTGGCATTTAAATCTAAGCCTTTTGATTTCCAGAAAGGAAGCTTTCCTCCACACCAGCTGAGGTGTGAGCCCTTAGGCAGAGAGCAGGAAAGATTAGAAGCGGAGGACAGGACCCAGGGTGAGGAGACTCTGGACTGTGCTTCCTTGCTCCTCAACCTGGCATGGTATTCTTTCCCCCTACCTGCCCTACAGGTGGAGGAAAAAGGCTGTCAGGCGCTGAAAGGCCCCAAGCTGGGCTGGCGGCAGTGGTTCGAGATGGTCGGCATGACAGGTGGAAAGAAGTGCCCCAGAGAGGACCCGCCAATGCCACAGTTCCTAGAGGCAGGGTGACGCTATGTTTGAGGGATATCGTTCCTCACATTGGCACCAGGCCGTTCTCTACCGTCTTGTGCGGAGGAAAGGAGCGGCGAGGTCCTGCACTAAGGGGTCTCACATTATAAGATCTTATAAGAGGTCATTGGCAACTTTCAATCTCCTTGTTTCGATGGGGAGAGTGGCCCAGGGAGCCTCAGTATCTGTCTAGGGTCACAGCGAAAGCTAAGGGTAAAATTTGGGACGGAACTCCAGACATCCTAGTCTTCTAGTGCCCAGTGGCCACAGTACTGGTGGGCATTCGTGTTCGCCTCCCGCGCTTGGCTCGGATTTCCGAGGATGGAGGGGCACTCGTCAGAGCCTCGCGCGCCTCCACGCGTCTCTCCCTACCCCGCCCTCCGGATCCTTTAAGAGGCGGGGCTTGGACGCCGGCCCCGCGGCCCCGGCAAAAGGCTGGGACTTTACTCCGGCGGCGGCGAACGAGTTCGTTCTCCATCAGCTGCCGCAACCGCCGCGTCCCGAGCCTGAGCCAGGATGAGCGGCAGAGTCGGCGATCTAAGCCCCAAACAGAAAGAGACACTAGCCAAGGTGAGCCGTCAGCCTGGCCCGGGCCCCTCCTCCGGGCTGTGGCTCTAGTCCTTGGGTGAGAAGAGGCTGGTTGAGTGGCGAGGGACCGTCCGGGCGGGAGGGCGGCAGAGGGAGCCGCAGGCGGCCGCCCCCGCTTGACCTGTACCCAGCTGACCGCCTTTCCCTCTTTCAGTCTGGCTGGAGACCCCAGGAAGTTTGGTCACCCCGGCCCCGCTCTAAGCAGCCCTGGCGTTGCCACCTGGGAAGAAGTGGTTGCTTTGGAAGCCCTTGGAGGCTGCTAAGGGTACAAAGGCAACATTCATCCTCCGGGTTGGCAGGGACTGGCAACCGGGCCCTGGGACAGGGGCAGGGCCCCAGGTTTCCTCCCATTTCCGGGAGATTTTCCTCTTGCCGAAGCAGTGGCAGATGGAAAGGGTCCAGGACAGCTCCTTAGGGTACTCGCCCTTGCTCAGCATCAAATCGCTGTGCGACCTTGGGCAAAGCCCTGGCCTTCTCTGGTTGCTCCTTCAAAAAATGAAAGGAGAAGGTTGGACCAGCTGGTGTTGAAGGGAGCACATCTATGTCTAAGATCCCTCCCCAGGACGCACTTTGTTGGGGTTTGTTTGAGCCAAGACCAGCCCTTGCCCGTGTTGCAACCCAGACCCCTTCCTGGCTGGGGACTTAGGTTAATATTCCTCAGAGGGCAAGGAAGTGAACCTGGGCAGAGGAGGGGGCTACAGTTCAAAGTCTGGCCCCACTTACCCACCAGCTGAATCTCCTTATCTCTGTTGCCTTTGGGGAGAGGGGAGGTCTGCTGTTCTCCAGGCTTCCACTGAGTCCAGCCCCAAGGTTTGGAGGTTCTGTGGTGGGCAGTTTTCCATTGCCTGGGTGCAGGGAGAGGATGCCCCATGCTATGGCAGTAATAGGGAGGCATTGGCCCCATTAAGAATTTTCCCAGGCTGGGCCTCCCCCATCCCAGGAAGGTGGGATAGGGAGACTTCAGATTTTACTGCTGACCTGCAGGGAACAGGTAAGGTATGATTAAACTGGAAACCAGGGGCTGGGTAGGGTTCTTGGTGAGGGATGGCTTCATGCCTGCAGTTTGGATGAGCAGTAACCCTGGAACATTAGGAGCTGCTTTGGGGGTTGGGATGGTCTCAGTCCTGGCTGACCTAGGCAAAGGGCAGAGGTGGATGGTCCTTATTGGTCCCCTCTGGGGCTGTCCTGTATGTCAGTGACCAGGGAAAGGTGAATGGCTGAACTGGAGGCTTGGGGAGGGTTCATGGGGGCCTGCTCACCTACACGGTAATGAGAGATTGGAGGTGGGTGTGGCTGTCCCTTAGGGTCATTGTCCACCTCTCTTGTTTGGCTTTAACTGCACTTTCCCCCTTCATATCCTGCTGAAACTGTTCCCTCCACCTGGATTGCCCATCCACTCCCTCTGCTTCTTTACAAGTCCTTCAAGCCCAGCTTAAATGCCATTTTTTACATGAAGTCATTTAAGACTACCCTCTTCCTTCCCTCTGCTGCCTAGCATACTGCTCACCATTCCATTACCAAGGGTGCAGGAGACCATGGTGGAAGGAGCATGTGCTCTGGACTCTGGACAGGCCCAGATGTGTATCCCAACTCTGTTTATTACCATTTGATCTTGGACATGTTGCTTAGCCTCTCTGAGCTCTTATTCCTTCATCTGTAAAATGGGGACAGTGATACAAACCGCAGGGGTTTGGAGTGAAGAGTGAATAAGATAGTGCCAGTACCCGCTACTGCACCTACTGGTCAGATTGGTGTGTAAAAGGACTCACAGAGAGGCAGGCACAGTGTCATATTCACTTCGTACCCCCTTCCCTGCTTCCTGGCACCCCAGAAAGACAGAGAGCCCCAGGGGGCCCAGGTACTCAGACAGTTCCTATAGCATTGAACCATGTAACGGAGTCCCCTGTGGAGAGTCCCTGGCAGAGGGCGGTCAAGGTGGGACCTACATTCACCCAACCTGCCTCTCCCTACAGTTTCGGGAGAATGTCCAGGACGTGCTGCCTGCGCTGCCGAATCCAGATGACTATTTTCTCCTGCGCTGGCTCCGAGGTAAGGGAAGAGGGGCTGTGGGTGGCTGAGACTGGTGCATTCTGGGTAACAGAATGACCACCTCTGGGAACCCTGCCCCTGGCATTCTCAGAATTTGGGGTGTTCAGGTTTTAGAATAAAATAGTACTTGGCAATTACAAAACCTCAACCTTCCTATTGGTTAAAGACATTAAGGCTCAGAGAGGCAAAGTGACTTGCTAGAAGACACACTGTGGGTGAGCTGCAGGCAGAGAGAAGACTGTAGTCCCAGTCTGCTTATGGTCAGCCCAATGCCCTTTCTGTCTACTACATAAATCTGTTCTGCTGATCAACTGGGGGAAGCAAAGTGAAGAACAGTGAGGAGGGCCCCACCATGTAAGGAGTCAGAAGCAGAGGTGAGGTTAGAATGTGAGTTCTGGTTCCTGGGAGAGACTGGCCCTCTGGGCCCTGTTGAGTGACAGACCCTCTGCTTCCAGCAGTTCAGGCAACTTGAAGCAGGGGGAGTGTGCATGGGGAATGTGAAGGGCTCAGCTCAACCTAGGTAGACAAGACTTCTCAAACTCCTGCCAGTTTCCAGGGCCCCAAGTTCTAGTTCCAGCTCTGCTCTGGCCTGGCAGTGGCATCTGAGCCAAGGTCTCACTTCTTCCCAAGGAGATTTTCTCCAGGGAGAAAGGGACAAGTCAGGGTGTCCTGCCTGGTGTAAAATATAACACAACAGAGCTCTGCATGTAGTGATGACCTGACATCACGGTCAAACTTGACCCTCTTCTCATTCCTAAAACCTTTCTATTCATTTCCCTCTTCTCTTCTCCTGTGAGTCAAGTCATGTGCCACTTTCCCTGGTTCTTCTGACACACTTTTTTTCTTTATAGAAACTTTATTACTAGACATAAAAATAACAAAGAAAATACCACTGTGCTAAATTAGCAGAACTTAAGATGTGATGTAGAATCATATCCCCAAATATTAAAGTACAAATTAAATCTTCTTATTTGTTTGAGGACACATACACACATGCCCTACATGCCCAGGAGTGTGTGACTAGTGAAAAGATGTAGTTTCCTTTTCTGTGTGTATGTTTGTATGTGTATGTGTTACTAGGGATTGAACCCAGGAGCACTTTACCATTGAGCTACATCTCCAGTCCTTTAAAAACATTTTTTTGGTTTTTTTAATTTGGGACAGAGTCTTGCTAAATTGCCAAGGGTTTAAGTTGCTTAGGTTGGCCGTATTGAACTTACAATCCTGCTGCCTCAGCTTCCCAAGTCACTGTAGTTTCTTTTTTTCCTCCAAAAATTTAATGGTGCTGGTATGCTCTTGAGGGTCTGCTAGCAAATACTGAGGGTAGGAGCATCCAGGAGAGCCATTTGGGTCCTTGGGTGCCACTTGCCCATTTCCCCCAAAAGATGTGATCCTGAATTCCCAGCCCACCCAGAGAGGGTGGAGGGGCAATGTGGGGGTGGCAGTGGAGTTAGTCCAGGCTGGAGGAAATTTCGGTAGAGCATTTGCTGAAGGGCTGGAGCTAGAAGCAGGTGGGTGGAGAGAGTGGGAAGACAGTGGCCTCCTTAAAGGGCCAGCTGCAAGATGATCAAAGCAAGCATGGAGCTGCTGCTTGGAGGAGGGAAGTGTGGTTTCAGAGAGCCCTTAAAGATTCTGTAGCTCTCTTTTGTCTGTGAAGAATGGTGGGGTCCTGGCAGCTGGTCTCCCAAACACCTAACCCCACTCCTTCTCCTAAGTCCTGGGATAATCTTCTTTGCATAAGGCTTGATATGAAGGTTCACCAAATGCCCATATCAGGAACCACACCACCTTCACACTCACAGGGGTATCAAAGTGAGTGGTCATCCTCATTTGCCAGATGAGAAAACTTAGTTTCAAGAGGGAAGGGGATTTACCTGAAGATACACAGCCATTGCAAAGCAGAATCAGGGCAGAAACCTTGGGCTCCAGATTCTCGGACAGTGCCCTTTCCAGTAAGCCACAGCATCCTTTCCAGTAAGCCACCGCTGCTCCTGTAGCCAAGCTCTGCTTCTAAAATAGTTTGGAAGTGTCTCCTCTGCATTTTACTTGTGTTCACATTTCCTGGGCAGGAGCTCAGGCCTGGTCAGACCCTATTATGAATTTCAATTAGGGTTTTGTTGCCTTAAAAAAAAAAAAAACAACCCTTTTCTCTTTCTGCCTTGGATTCTTAAGGAGATGTTTGCAAATTGCACACCAGCACACTGCCAGGTGTGAGGTTGGGGTTCAGTTTTCTGTTGGCCCCCAGGCACTGTGAGCAGGTATACAAGTCCCCACTATGCCACTCCCCTTGGCTGGTGCTGAGCTCTGGGCACCTAGCAAGGAGGGTTAGATAGCAAGATAAAAGGTGGTGGAAACCCTGGGAGGGAGGCAGAGCACATCTGAGTCTCTGCACTTTATAGGACCAGGGTGTGGGCAAACAAGAACTCCAGGTGGCTGCTCTTAGTCTGGGTTCTCTTGCAGTGCCATGGCTCTGAGCTGCCACTGACCAGGGCAACAAGAGCCTGGCAAGGTCTGACTGAGCAGGAATGGGGAGATACCAGGTGGAGTACTGTCAGAAGCAAATAGTATCTCGGGCTCTTGCAATAGACCCTGATAGGTAAGTGTTAACTGGAGAGCTTCCCCCCAGATCAGGGGGTTTACCATTTGCTGCCACCCTGCCCCTGTTCTTTAGGAAGATAAGGGCTCTCCTTTCAGGAATGTTTCCCTTCTGTGGAAGATTCCCATTTTCATGGTCCAGCTCCTGTATCATGAGAAGATACTGCTTCATCTCTTACTAGTGTTCCTAGCTTATCAGATGATTTGGTCAGAGATGTGCAATATCTAGTCCAAGGTCAAACAGAAAAGGTGGAAGAGCCAGAATGCAAATCTGCATTATATTTCCTCTACAGACTGCCTCACGTTGCTGCAATGGCACTGGAAGGGTGGTACTCAAGGGGAACTTCCCAAGACCAGTTCCTGAAAGTGGCTGATCAGTTCTACCAGTGTGTGTCCAGCACCCATGATGGGTGTGGCACTAGTCAAACCTCGTGATGCAGCATCTGGGCCCAGAAGAGAGGACTGGATTTCACGATAGCAGAGTCAGGGAATGTGCTCATCTGCTCCTGGACAGTGATATGAAGGGACAAGTGACAGCCCAGGGAGAAGCCTTTCTGGCCCAGGTTCCAGGGTTCTCAGCCGATCTAGATGCCAAACAAATCCATGGAGTTTGTACAGCTTAGGGATGGGAGTGTACAGTTCATAGGTTGGATGGTGAAATTGGCCAGAATCTGGATCTCAGAAAATTTTCAAAGAATGGAATGAAGTTGGCTATACCATGATGAAATTTGATAGGGATGGATCTCTGTGTGTGGGATAAAGGCTTAACAGCACAGGTGCAAAGGATTTGTGGCTTTCAGGTGACTCAAAGTTCTGCCTGGGCTAAGGGTGGGACTATTGTCAAGAAAATTCTTAGGCTTTATTGGAGAAGGCATACAACACCTGGGGCTATGCTTGACTCTGAACAGCACATTTTAAGAGAGACCTTGACAAACTGGAAAACATCTAAAGGGAAGTTATGAGGATGGTCTTGAAACTGATTGTGAGGAACAGTGAAAGTCTCCAAGGATGTACAGCATGATACTAGCATAAATCCAGGTTGACAGCACAGAATTTCCTAGTACTGGAAGGGTTGTCATGTGACTGAAGAAGCAACCCTGTCCTCTGAGTGTCTCTGGATCTCTGCTCAGTATGAGGAGTGCAGATGGGAGCTCTAATTAGTTGGGAGGAGGTGGCCTTGAGGGACAATGAGGTCTTTGTGTCCAAACTTGAGCAGGACAAGTTGTTGGGTTCATGCATAAATAAAGTGTTGGTTCAGGTGAACTTTTTTAAAAAAATTTTTAAACTTTTTTTATTTCATTCATTTATGTATATGTGGTGCTGAGAATCAAATCCAGTGCCTCACACATGCTAGGCAAGTGCTCTACCACTAAGCTACAACCCAAGCCCCTCAGGTGAACTTTAATTCGGAAACTTTTCAGGAACTCTTTGTGCTCCTTTAAGGTATGTGTGGGTCCTTTAAGCACATGATAAGATTGGAGGCGAATTGACTTCTCTGCCTCACTAGGGGGTTCTGCCAGTTCCATCCCAGATTATAGGGCAACTATGTTCATCTTTGAACTGCAGGTCAATTTCCCAGGGCTGGATGTTAGACTGGAGGAGATAAAGTTTGTCCATGTTAAGGGCAAGGCCAAATGATAAGGGGGTCCAGGGTTCACTTTCCCTGAGAAGAGATAAAGACTCTTCACCTGATTACATCCACTGGGGTAGAACTCTTTTGACTCTGAAGTTGCATCCTGCCCCCAGCTTCCCTGAACTTGACCTGCACTCCCCACAAAACAAGTGGCTGTGGTGTTTCAGAAGCCCTCAGTGGAGGTCTTCATGTTGGCTTCTGCTTGTGGGATGACCTGCGAGGCAGCTGGGGAGATGCCCAGGATGAGAACAGAGAAATCACTCTGTCCTTGGACACCCAGACTGCTGGCCTAATCCTGACCATGTTTCTCTATTGTAGCAAGAAGCTTTGACCTGCAGAAGTCAGAGGCTATGCTGCGGAAGGTAAGATCCATTTGGCTTCAAATCCCACTGTTGCCTCTGTTCCTCCCCGTCAGAATCACACCTTGCCTGGATTTCTTTTACCTACCCCCACCTATTCTGATCACAGCTCTTTGCTTGTTTAACATATCTGAGTTTTAGCTGATCACTGTTGCATTATCCCTTTGGGACAAAGTGCATTCCTTCCCTTGGATATGCGGAGCTTTCCTAGTTCCAGGCCAGGCAAGAATGCTAATCTCTTCAGCTGAGACCTCCAAAATAGGCAGGGCCTTCTTTTCCATTTCATGCTGTCACATTGTTAGATGCATATTAAGAACCCCCACTCACCCCTCCTTTCCACTTCCCACTTTAAAATGTCTGATTGATTGTATGTTTGCAGCATGTGGAGTTCCGAAAGCAAAAGGACATTGACAACATCATTAGCTGGCAGCCTCCAGAGGTGAGGATACATTAGCTTGCTCCATTTCAATGCTAGAACAATAGACCCACGGCCTGTGTCCTGTTTCTGTGGACTGGGATTCTCAGAGGAAAGGTATGACAGTGCCAAGGGAGCCATGATGGTTTCCAGAGTGGGCATCCATTGACATCCAGGAGAGAGATGTGGAAGGAGAGACTAAGGAATCCAAAGTAAAGCTCTGCCATCCAGGGAAGGTAGGGATGCCCTGGGCCTGTCCAGGTACCACCTACTCACTCAGGTGTCTTTGCTCAGGTGATCCAACAGTATCTGTCAGGGGGCAGGTGTGGCTACGACCTGGAGGGCTGCCCTGTCTGGTACGATATCATTGGGCCTCTGGATGCCAAGGGTTTGCTGTTGTCAGCCACCAAACAGGACCTGCTCAAGACCAAGATGCGGGACTGTGAGCTGCTTCTGCAGGAGTGCGCCCACCAAAGCACAAAGGTGAGTAGCCTGCTGTTGTCCAGAATGAGTTGACATGTGGAGGCATTCAAACAGAAGCAAGGATGTCACAGAGGGATGGGAGTGCAGCCTCAGGGCTGAGGCCAGTCTTTTAGATTTCAAAGACCAGTAAAGTCTCAGTATTTTAGAAACTGATATAATGTTGCCAATTTTTGTTGTGCTGGGGATTGAACCCAGGGCCTTGCATATGCTGGACAAGCACTCTTACCAGTGAGCTACAACACCAGCTTGACAAATTTTTATTTTGCCAAATAAGGACTTAAAATGATCATCTATTATTGCCTTAACACCCCAAACTGTAGGAATGGTATAATCGCAGTCTTTTTTTTTTTTTTTTTTTTTTTTTTTGGCACTTGGGATTGAACCCGGGGGCACTTTACCACTGAGCTACATCCCCAGTCCTTTTTATTTTTTATTTTGAGACAGAGTCTTGCTGTGTTGCCCAGGCTGGTATAGAACTTACAATCCCACTGCTTTAGCCTCCCGAGTATAACAGTACTTCAAATTGAATAAATCTGTCTTCATAAAAAACTCACTGCAGTTGGGAATGTAGCTCAGCAGTAGACAGCAGAGCCTACCATGGGTGATGCCCTGGGTTTGATTCTCAGTACCACAAACAAAAACCCACTACATTTATTGTTACTTTTCTTACTTTTATGAGGACTAAAGAAAACTTGCCATGGACCAGCCCATCCTTGAACAAGAATTGGAGCACCATTGGTATAGATGAACTCAGATTCTGTGCTTGTCTAACTCTGAATTCAAAAGAGATCAGAATTGCTGATTCTCTTACTGAGAAAAAGCCTGAGAAACAAGCTGGAGCTGCTCACCTGGATTTCTCTCCTTTATTCCTTCCAACAGTTGTAAAGATCCAATGAAACAGCGTGATAAAGTTTAGAGACACTTCAGTACTGTCATCTTCAAATGTTCACAGAGAGGCTACTGGGTGCAGAGACCCCAGGGGGCTGGGGATGCAGGAGACATTCAACCTACATTCACCCTTAAGGGCTTAGAGTAGACAGGTCATCTGTACCTGCACAAGAATTGACTGCATGGTGCCACAGGGGTGCTGCCCACAGATCACACAGTGATTCAAAGGAAGAGAGGCTGCCAGGCGAACCTTCAGGACAAGGGGACCTCAGATGTAATCTAGATCCACCCAGTCATTTGCCAGATGAGAACATGGAGACCTAGGCAGGAGGAACCACTTGCTTAGGCCACAATTCCAGCCTGGGGTGGTTAACTCAATTTGGAAAACCCTGGGCCCAGCCCAGACCAGATGTGTTGCTCTATAGGTACATGGTGCAACTATTCAGCATTTGCCCTGAACAAAGCTGGGTTTCTGCACTGGGGCAGCCTGATGTGACTTTCTGCCATCTGTTCCTTGTAGTTGGGGAAGAAAATAGAGACCATCACCATGATTTATGACTGCGAGGGGTTGGGCCTCAAGCATCTCTGGAAACCTGCAGTGGAAGCTTATGGAGAGGTGAGGGAATGGGAGTGGGACCCTCAGCTAGGTTGCCCTATGGGATGGGTGCAGCCATGGGTCCGATTCTGGTCTGGAGGAAGCAGGGCTTCTCTCCCTGGCACAAAGGCCTGAGCCTGCTGGAACTGTGATTTTTGTTTCCACAGTTTCTCTGCATGTTTGAGGAAAATTATCCTGAAACACTGAAGCGTCTGTTAGTTGTTAAAGGTAAGTTGGGGCAGGACATGGTCGCACACACCTGTAATCCCAGTGGCTCAGGAGGCTGAGGCAGAAGGATTGCAAATTTAAAGCCAGCCTCAGCAACTTGGTGAGGCCCTAAGCAACTCAGCGAGACCCTGTCTCTAAATAAATACCAAAAAAGGGCTGGGGATATGCTTAGTGGTTAAGCGTCCCTGGATCTAATCCCTGGTACCAAAAAAAAAAAAAAAAAAAAAAAAGGTGGGAATTTCTAGTGATGAAGTCAAATGGGAAAGGGGGCTGGAAACATTACTTGGGGGCAAATTGAGAAAAGCAAAACAAGGAGCCAAAGGAGGGGCCCAAGGCCATGTTCCAAAGGTTGATGTTGGATATCAGATGCTTTCCAATGAGAAGAGCTTTTAATTACCTCCTCTGAGCTGTCCATCCTAATGAGATAGGAAGGGATCCTTTGACCAGATCCAAGGATGGGGAGGCTGGACTTCAAACAGGTGTCAAACTTAGCATCACACCCTGGGCAGCCTCTGTGCACTCCACAGCACCAGGGATATGTGACCCAACATGGGGTAGGGATGATGCAGAGAGGTGGGCTTACAGATGACACCATTAGGGATTGAATAAACATTGCCCCCAGCCTCACATGGTCTGGTCTCTGTTGTAGCCCCCAAGCTGTTTCCTGTGGCCTATAATCTCATCAAACCCTTCCTGAGTGAGGACACTCGGAAGAAGATCATGGTCCTTGGAGGTGAGTGGCCCAGACTCTTCTCAACTCAGATTGGTCTGTGGCCCAAATTGGGCCTGGTTTCCCAGGGATAGCCATGGCTGCCAGGGTGAAGATGTGGGAGCAGTGGGTCCCATGTGTAAGTAGGGACAGACCTGTGGCCTTCCTGTCAGTTTTCATAAGAACTTTTTCTCAGATATTCTGGAATCAAACACTGGGTTCATAATTGCAGATTCAAAGATGAAGGAAACTCCAGTCCTTGCCCTTAAGGCATTTAAGGTATTATGGGAGAGAGGTGACCTGTAGAGAGAAAGCTAAGGTACAAACTAGAAGACACTAGAAAACACATTGAGAAGGTGCCATGGAGGTCAGAAGAGCAGGACTGCTTTCAGTTGGGGGCAACTAGGAGTGTCTTCATGTGACAAACATCTTCTCATGTCCCAGGCCCTGGGCTAAATGCCAGGTTCCAAAGATGAAAAAGACAGAGTCCCTTGAAGAACTCTCAGAGAAGGGAGACACAAACAGATGTTTATCAGAATGAGATGTAAATGGAAGAAAGGGGGAACCACAAAGTACACGGGAGAGCTGAGCAGGGGCACCCGCCCCACTTGAGCTGGGGAGGAGGTGATGCCCATCTAAGCTACAGGCTGTGGGATGAGTAAGAGCATGCAACAAGGCAGGAAGCTGCCTGGCAGAAAGTAAGCATTGAGCAAAGACCTTCTGGTGTGACACAGGCACTTGTTATTAAACATGAGACAGGGTGTGGCAAGAGGTGAGACTGGAGAGGAAGCCAGGAGCCAGGTTGCAGAGGACCCAGGGTACCATGTTGAGAAGCTGGGACATTACTGTTTAGGTCCCCAGGAGCCAGAGAAAACTTCTCAGGAAGAGAGTACCACTATCAGATTTTAAACTGATGTACGGCAAGATTGTGAAGAACAAATGCCAGTTTGCAAACTGTTGCCACAGTCCATGCAAGAGGTATTGCAAGCATGAACTTGGGCAGTGGTGGTAGGGATAAGGAGAAGAAGTTGGATTTATGCTTATTTAGGAAGTAAAACAGCAGAACGCAGGTTGACTGGATGTGGGAGCTAAGGGAGGAAGAGAAATCCAGAACGGCTCCTTGGTGTCTGGCATAAATGACAGAGTAGATGGTGATGCTAAATTAGTTCAACAGAGAAAAACAACTGGTAGGAACTTGAATGAGCTTGGGGTTAAGCCTGAGGAGTCTATGAGATCTACAGATGTTGGGAACACATATGCCTGAAGCTTAGGCAAGAACCTGTCTGGAGATTTGGGAGTTATCAAATAAAGGTGGCAGCTAAAATCTTGAGAGTAGATCAGATGCCCAGGGAAGAATAGGCTGAACCCTGGGGGAATATCCAAGTTCAGGAGAGGCAGAGGAAGAAGTAACCACCAGGGAGACTGAGAAGAAGTGATTAATGAGGTTGGCAGAGAAGCAGGCCAACAGGGATTGAATATGCAGAGAACCAGGGAGAACACAGGGGCACATGGGAAAGCATGACCCAAAACCCACAAGGAGGATACACAGGTATCAAGCTAGCCAGGGATAGGCAGTTTTGCTTTTCTGGAGCAGGAAGTGGAGTGTTGGGAAAAAGAGCTAGAAAGGTAGATAGGGACAGCTCAAAGGTTTCATGCCTCCTTGGGCAACTGAATTGGGGATAGGTGATAGGGATTCTGAAGGTTTCTGAATGTTCCCCTTTATGTGATACATTAAAAGCAATGATTTTCCAAACATGTGCTAGAGAGATGGTACATGTGTGACATTGTCAGGACAGTGCAGGATTTCTGGATTATAGTCCTAGCCCTGGCAGTGACAGATTGGGTTTCTCATTGCCTCAGTTATTCCCTCTGTAAGATGGGAAGAACTATCCTGGCCTTATCCCAACTCTCCAGCTGAACTGGGGGAAGAAATGGAAATTTAGAGCAAAAGGCTTTTATGATTTTTGGTTTATCTGCTGCTACCACCCACCATGTGCATGAGACAGTTTGGTTTCCTGGCAGCAGAATTATGTAGGAGGCTCAGTCTGTTCTCCTGCCCACACCTAAAATTCTTTCAACCAAACCCACCTCAGGCTAGGAAGGTACAGGATCTTCATCGAAGGAGGGATGAAATTTACTCCAGGCTAGTCACTGGAGCTTAGCAGTGCAGATTAAATCACTCTTAAAACCACAGACATTATGTTCCCAGAAGTTGCCTGGTCTTTGGGTCCTAAAAATTAGAGGCTGGAAGACCATGGACAGTCTCTGTGGGTTTCTTTTCTTTTTTTGGTACTGGGGCTAGAACTCAGGGGTGCTCTATTATTGAGCTACATCCCCAGCCCTTTTTATTTATTTTTTAAATTTTGAGACAGGATCTAAGTATGTTGCTGAGGCTGGCCTTGAACTTCGGATCCTCCTGCCCCATCCTACCAGATTGCTAGGATTACAGGCATGTGCCACCATGTCCCTGTAGTGTTTCAGTAAGCACTGCACAAAAGACACTGGGCTGCCCCCAAGGCTTGGAGTTGCTGCCTACATAGGGTTCATATAGTCAGAAAGGTTTACAGTATTAAAACATTATACTTGGATGATATTTCTTCACAAATTTGGTTGCTGGAAATGTGGTTCTCAGCACTGGATGTACCAGAATCAAATTCTTCTAGTCAGGAGAGGGCTTGGGTATAAAAAGCAGCCAAATAGCCAAAACATCAAGGGCAGGAGTGGACTTGGGGCTTGGGTAAAGTCAAGGGAAACTATTTAAGGGATCACTGTACAGTTGATTCATTTAGTAAGTCACAATTGAGCACAATTATGTATACGGCAAGTGTATACTTCTGTCTTATCAGGATAGACCAGACCTTCCTATCTGCTGCACATGCTGTTCCCTTCGCTTGGAGCACCCTTCCCCATTTTGTCCCCTTCCTGCTTGTACTTTAATGTTTGCACCACCTTCCTTGGGGATAATAATATATTCTGTTTAGTGTAGGGTACCTTACAGTTTATAGAGCCCTCTCAAGTATACTTAGTTCATTCCTGCCACAACCCTGTAGGGCAGGAAGAACTAGCTTGAATGAACTAATTTTCTAAGGTTGCTCAGCCAGTCAGAGGATAGCAGCTCAGGTCTCCCAATTCCTGGTCCAGGACAGGGTCATTTCTCTGGGAAATGGCTATTCCTAACCCCCTCAAAAGTACTGTGCATGCATCACATCCTCCTAATGCCCATCTTTATAGGGGAAGGGAAAGGGACAGGTTTTTTTCTGTTGCTTTAGTATAGACTGTCAGGGCTGTGGTGAAATCTTGCCTAGTAGTGACATGTCTCATCCTTCCCTCTCTTGCCAGCAAACTGGAAGGAGGTTCTACTGAAATATATCAGCCCTGACCAGTTGCCTGTGGAGTATGGGGGCACCATGACTGACCCTGATGGAAACCCCAAGTGCAAAACCAAGGTGAGAGCCACCAGGGGCTGAAGGTGAATGGGGAAGCCTGGCTTAAATGTACATTCCAGCTCATTCCGTGCTCTGCTTTTAGATCAACTACGGGGGTGATATCCCCAAGAAGTACCACGTGCGAGACCAGGTGAAGCAGCAGTATGAACACAATGTGCAGATTTCCCGTGGCTCCTCCCATCAAGTGGAGTATGAGATCCTCTTTCCAGGCTGCGTCCTCAGGTAGGACCTGACCCTTTCAGGACACCTGTAAGTGCCAGTGAGTGGGCTGGAGTGGAAGAAGTCCTAGTGCCAGAGATATGTCCATGCAGATGGAATTATGTCTAAATGAGTGGCTATCTCCTACAGGTGGCAGTTTATGTCAGAGGGAGCAGACGTTGGTTTTGGGATTTTCCTGAAGACCAAGATGGGGGAGCGGCAACGGGCAGGGGAGATGACAGAGGTGCTGCCTAACCAGAGGTACAACTCCCACCTGGTCCCTGAGGATGGGACCCTCACCTGCAGTGATCCTGGCATCTGTAAGTATTTCTATCTTGGCAATGCATTGAAGCCTCTATCCAGCTCTCTGCCTGTGAGTCTTCTTATTCCATGGATTTGGTCTCTCAAAGTGTTTGAGTGGGAAGTGGAATCCTATGAGCTCAGCCCTCTCCTTGCATAGATGAGAAACTGAGGCTTGGAGCGGTACAGTGACTTGCTCGAGGTGACCCAGCTGGTTAGCAGTAGGGAGCTCTCCCAGGTATAGGTGAGTCACAGTGTAGGTGAGCACAGGGGTTCAGAATGTCTGCTTTTGGGTTTAACTGGGTCTCTGACTATGGCCAGACATTTCTTGAGGATGCTCTTTCCCCACAGGCCAGAGAGGCAGAACTGGCTGGATGGGTGTAGGGATCAGAGGTTGAGTGGTGTGCTGAAGAAAGCCCAGCTTTGACCCTTATGAGTTCCACTCATGTTCAGTTGACCAAAGAACAGACACAGATTGTGAGCAGGCAGTTTACACATGAAGAAATAAGAATGGCAAATAGACATGTGGAAAAGTGTTTAACCTCTCTTGACTTTGCAATATTGATTAGAACTCTCTTTGACTCAGCAGTTCTACTTCTGGAAACATATCCTTCAGAAATATTTACACAAATACACAAAGAGAGAGGGAGTAGGATGTTTCTAACTGCCTGGAAAACTGGCAATAAATCAAACGACCATAAAAAGGTCTTGTTGAATAAATTATAGTCCATCCATACAATGGAATATCATGTAGACATTAAAGAGAATAAATTGAGATGTAAGATGTTTGATCATATTAAATGAAACACAGCATGTATGGTATATACTAACTTTGGTTAAAAAAAGTGTATACCACAGAAAAGAATTCTGGGGAATCTAAGCTAACTCTAATAGTGGTTATCTCAGGAGAGCTAGGATGATTAAACTCCCTTGAGATAACCCATATTAGAGTTAGCATTAGAGTTAGGGCTTTCATTTTTTGCACTATTTCTGCAAATATAATATACTTTACAGCAATAATGCAATACATTTATAAGTACGTGTGCATACATAAACACAATCAAATTCCTAGTTTCCTTTCTGACAGAGTCAAGGGGCTAGGAGTGGAAAGTCAATGAGCAAGGGCTTTATGATCAGACCTGAATTGGACTGGACTACTGGCTGACTGCCTGGCCTTAGGCAAGTGACTTAACCTCTCTGAGTTTCAATTTCTTCATTGCTACAGGGGTATCTTATAGGGATACCAGATGTGAGAAGATCTGTGAGGCACTTACCATAATGCCTGGCATATAGCAAGCACTCAGTACTCTGTGGCCACCATTATTATTTTTAGGGCAATTGTGGGAGCAGGGCCATCCTGGAGATAATGCTGCAGAGATGGGAGAAGCCTGGTGGCCCATTTCTTTTTCTTTCTCTCTCTCTCCTCTCACCCTCTCTCTCTTCTGCTATGAGGGATTGAACCTAGGGGTGCTTAACTACTGAGCCACATCCCCAACCCTTTACTTTTTATTTTGAGACAAAGTCTTGCTAAGTTGCTGAGGCTGGCTTTGAACTTGTGATCCTCCTGCCTCAGCCTCCTACCAGCTGGAACAAGCGCCACTGTGCTCTGGCCTCTTTCTTCTCCTTCTCTTCCTCTTCCTCCTTCTCCTCCTCCTCTACCTCCAGAGTAGCAGGGATTACAGGCATACATCACCACACCTAGCCCCACAGCCTATTTCTAAGGTAGCACCACCAGGAGGTCTGAGCTAGCTCCACAGATGTCTCAGCCTCTGTGATTGTCCACCCCATCACCCAGTCTGTGGTTCTGTCTCATTTCTCACATCTCAGGCAACCTTAGTCTCTGCCACCCCCTCCTCACAGATGCTTTGTGGCACAATATGGCTCCCATTGAGGGGGGAGTATTCTTGTTAGTAAGCAGCCTGGTCCAGGGGGAAAAGGCATATTCTGTTGCTTCAGCAAGAACAAGGCTTAACACCAGCCCAGACACTGTCACCCAAGAGGATAAAGTACTTTGTACATACAAGTTTGAATTTCTTTTTATAAAAGATGGGAAAGATGAGGTATAAAGAAGGGATATTCTCTCTCCCACAAAGTAACTTATGTAGTCAGCAAGAAACTCTTTAGAATCCTAGTCCATGATTTCTTAGCCATAGACTATCTTAGAGATGATCAGGACATCTCTTTGATGTGAAAATAGAGAGAGAGGAGTCCCAAACCAGGAAAGTAATTACCCTGTCATAGAGCCAATTAGGAGAGCTACAACCTATTTTCTACCATTGCCCATTACCTCTCTATTGCCTCCTTAGTAGCTGAAGGGCAGCACAGCCTGAGAAGGCACTGTGAACCTTTTAACATCATCAGGCTTTGGTTTGCAAATCCCAAATTTATTATACATAGTGTCTCTTGGATATATTCTTGATAGGAACCTATTTGGAACCCTGCTGCCTACAGGACCTTGACTAGGATCTGAAAATCACCCATTCCCAGGAAAAGCAGAGTCAAGCAGTAGCATCCATTCTGCCTTCCCAGGTGTAAAGACAATGAGGTGGGATTAGCTGTCATTTGAGGACACGGCTCAGGTTAGGCCCAAGCCCAGAGAATCCAGTGTTGGGTCACAAGCTCACCTGTGGTAGGGAAGTGCCCTCAGAGAATCAGAAGATCCCCTGCAAGTTGTAACACAATCATCCAGTGGAGAAATGAAATCCCTGGGTGCACCAGCTTCCAATGGCAGGAACACATTAACCTTCGTTGGGCTTTTCTGGTCCTTGTCCAAGTGTACTAAAGTATTGCTGAGGGGACCAAAATTTGAATTGATTTAATTTCTTTGCTCTCACCAAATATTTACTGAGGGCTTACTGTGTATGGAATACTCAACTAGGAATGGAAAGATTCAGAGAAAAGATCTAGATTTTGTCCAATAGTAGAGCACAATGTGGTTGTGAAGACCTGGAAAGAAGGTGACACTGCGCTGCTGCCAGTGTTGGGTGAAAAGAGGTCAGCCGGGCAACAGAAGGTCTGCTTTCTGAGAAAGTCCAACTTGGTTACCAGTTCTTTGAGTGTTTTGAGCAAGTATCTCTAAAGAATTAGATGTGGCTTCCCTTCTCTTTAAAATGAGGAGAGTTCGGGCTGGGGTTGTGGCTCAGTGATAGAGCGCTTGCCTAGCATGTGTGAGGCACTGGGTTTGATTCTCAGCACCACGTATAAATAAATGAATAAAATAAAGGTCTATTAACATCTGAAAAAAAATGAGGGGAGTAGACTAGAGCAGATCCTAATTTGGGGCCCATGGACTCCCCAGAGCAGTTATCCTAAATCCTAAAAATCAAACACTCCCCTTTTATAAAACAAACAATGTCTAGTGTCCCCTTTACTATTCTCAAATAGAATTAATAAATCTATACCTCTACACATAATTTAAAAATCAATATAGCTGGACATGGTGGTGTATGACTGTAGTCCCAGTGACTCAGGAGGCTAAGGCAGGAGGATCCTGCCTCAGGTTCCAGACCAGCCCCAGCAACTTAGTGAGACCCTATTTCAAAATAAAAAATAAAAAGGGCTGTGGATGTAGCTCAGTGGTAGGGCACCTCTGGGTTCTATCTGTAAGAGAAATAAAAGGAAACTCATTTCAAATATATATTTGAAATTATACATATGTATGTGTGTGGTGTGTGTATGTGTGTGTGTATGTATGTATTTTTTTTTCCTCTGCAGTGCTGGGGATTAAATTCAGTGCTTCAGGCATGCTAGGCAAGTGCTCTACCACTCAGCTAAACCCAGCCCTAGAATATATTTTTTCCCATTACATGAATGAGAAGACAACTTTATTTTTAGAACAGTATCTTTCCATTGAGAACCACTGCCCCAGAGGGTCTATGATGGGCTCCAGGGAATCTGAAATTTGGTACCTTCATCAGATTCTCAAAGGGGATTCTCAGACCCCAACAAAGTTGGGAAGCTCTAGTTTGAAAGATCTTTAGTGGCTCCATGAGCCTGTGAATAGATGACTAATGTAAAGGTGAAGACTCTGGATACTGCAGAGTATCCTTCCTGAGGGTCTGTGCCTCTGATCAACCCCTTCCTTGTTTCTTAAGGCAGAATATCTTGTTAGGCAGAGCCATTTCAATGCTGCTATTTGATCTAAGGAGATCAAAGGACCCTTCTTCCAGCATAATGGACTCTAGTTGACAAGGCTGTGTCATCCAGGGCAGAGAGGAAACTTCATTCATTTTTTTCCTTGTTTTTTGTTTGTTTTTGAACCCAGAGGCACTTCATCACTGAGCCATATCCACAGCCCATTTATTTTTTGAGTCAAGGCCTTGCTAATTAGCTGAGGCTAGCCTAGAACTTGTAATCCTCCTGCCTCAGCCTCCCAAATTACCAGGATTACAGGCATGTGCCACCATGCCTGGCAAAACTTCCCTCTTTGGAGGACTATAAGTGCTGTAAGACCTCTGGTACAGAGAGAAAATGACATACTCACTTCATACCAGGAAGGAGTGGGTGCTTACTGTTGGTCTAAACTATCATTTTATCCAGGGTCAGGAAAAGGGAAAGGGAAAGTCTTAGGATAAATACACAGGTTTTTCTTCTTGCTGGGAAAAGTGGGAGAAGACCAGCCTAGGGAGGAGGTGGAACTAGTGTTTTTGTTTTTGTGCTTGGTCCTCTTGAAGGGGATGTTTGACTGAAATGGAACAACTTTTCAAAGAAACAGGGTTAGATTAAAAGCAAGTCTGTTCTACTGCCAAGGCTTGGAAACTTTCTCTGCCAACTACATGCCCATTTTCTCTTCCCAGAGGAAACGACTGCTAACAGGTCTTGTCTATTATTTTACCAAATATTTTCCATCCCTTTACAAGTATCACGTTTCCATAATAAATAGGCCATTTATACACATGGATACATTCATAGGAATTATGTCTGAAAGACCCCATCATTAAAATTAAAAGGGCTCGGGATGTGGCTGAGTAGTTACATGCTGCAGGGTTCAATCCCCTATACAAAAACAAAAACTTTTTTGCAGGGGATGGGGCTTCAGGATATATTGTAGACATCTTGCCAGTCAATATATCAAGCTTATCTTTTTATATGATATAAAATAGTACTCCATCATATGGATTACAACATAATTGTTTATGCAATTTTCCCTCGAAGAACATTTGCGTTTTCCCAATCTTTTATTAATTAATTTATTTTACTAATTTAAAGCAGATATGCAATGAGCACCCTGTCCATTTATCTTTCTGCAGGATAAATTCCTAGTTTACAAAGTTTGCACATTTTACCTTTTGTTCGAAACTGAACAGGGCTGGGCTTTCCAGGGCCCAAGTCAGGCAGGACAAAGAGGAATGTGGACCAGAGGAAAATTTAGCTTCATCATTTTTTCACTATGTGACATGAGACCTCCTTTTTATCAGGTATAAAACAGGACTAATGCTGAACTCATACAGTTGCAAGGAATAATGTGATCACATACACAGATTATCAACCCAATGCTGTGACACATAAATTGCCATTATTTTTATTATTACAACTACTACTGCTGCTATTAATTCTACTCTCCCTTTCAAAGTCCAATTCAAGCTCTACCTTGTCTAAAAAGTCATGGTTATGGTGTACAGAGACCTCTTCTTCCCAGATGTTACAGATACAATTGTCTTTGTCACTCACCTGGCATTTAGCATGCTTTACACTCCACAAAGTCTTGTCAACCCAGCTAGACTAACATTAAGAAGGTCAAAGACCATTGTGCATACTCCCTTCATCCCCATTACCTTCCACACTGTTTTGCTTAGTCAATAAAAAAACAACAAAAATGGCTGTTCCTGAGCTTTCTGTTAAAACCGCCTGAATGTCTGGTTTTCTGCCTTCCCTCAGATGTCCTGCGATTTGACAACACCTACAGCTTCATTCATGCCAAGAAGGTCAGTTTCACTGTGGAGGTCCTGCTTCCAGACAAAGCCTCAGAAGAGAAGATGAATCAGCTGGGGGCAGTCACCTCAAAATAATGCCTCTATCTACAGCAGGCCTGAACCCCTCAGTGTCTCCCTGTTGGTTTCCTTGTAGCAGTCATTTCCTTGCAACCTTGCAGCCCAAAGAAACTGGGCTGGAGGGAAGATATTAGGCTGGATCTGGGAGCTTCTGTTTTAGAATCAGGAAGAGGGCAAATATCTAGAGTGGGTCTCCTTGCCTCAAATTACTAAGGAGTCCCCAGGCACTGACCTTCACAATAGGATCTATTCGTTCTGTAAGCCTTGCCAACTTTCACCTGCTCAGTGACAGCTAAGACAAGGAGAGGGGTCACCATGGGGATGGCAGCAGGGAAGAAATTAAAAAAGCAGGGGACCTAACATTTCAGGGAAGCTAACTGTAGGGGAGGAACTTGTTCTAAATGAACATGGACATTTAGATCGTAATGAGAGACAGCAAGGTGGCTGGTTGCTAGAGCTATGGTGGGAATCAGATGCTCTTCCAAACTTTTTTTTAATCACTGAGGTTGAGGTATCTTTTAACTTTTCCCATGTCTCAGTAGTGGCTCAAGTCAGCACAGGTTGATAGGCAGGTTTCTCACCTGCCTTAAGAACTCCAGGCATCTCCTGGACCCTACTGGATGTCACTTTAATTACTAATGATGGTCAGTGACTCAGAGCTTCCTGGGACTTGGTACCCAGCTACTGTTCTCCAAAGCAAACAAAGCACAAGGGCAATTACCTCTAGGGATCACAGCTGGTGGAAGGACCAAGGAGGCTCGGTTTGGGAGTGAGTCTTAAACGGGGAGCCTTCCATCCCCTTTTTGGTGCCACCAGCTTCTCACCAAGTAACCTTCCATTTGAGCATTCCAGGCAAAAATGACAAATTATATCAAGACAGTAGCACTCAGAGCATTTTTTGTTCTGAGTCTCCCACGGCTTCCTGACTGACCTGAACAAGACCTTGATAGTCCCATCTCTGTGGGAGGCGTGTAACGGGTGCAAAGTGGGTTCCTCGTGCCTGTGAATGTAGGTAGCCAGGCCGAGAGATTGTCCGGGCAGGCCGCCAAAGGCCTAGCCAGCATCTCGCAAAACCAAGGACTGGGGACGGTCACGAAATGACAGCACTTGAACCGACACGTCCTGCGAAAAAAACGTCAGATCCTGGGAACTGAACTCAGAACTGCTCAGAACTCGGGAAGGTAGACCCAGGCCCTTGCGGGACCGTTTTATCCGTGGAACCCGGGCTCTGGTCCAACCTGGGAAGCTCGTCTTGCGAAATTGAGAGAGCTCGGGCAGGGGTAGGGTTAATGCTGACCAGAGGGGCTTAGGCCGCACAGCCCACGGTCAGATCGCTCAGGAGGACATCGTGGTCTTGGTTTACAAAACTATTTTAGGAAGGTTCACAGATGAATAAAGCATCATTGAGTGCACAGGGAGTGGAATTCAATGCCCACCGCTCGATTCCTCGCTGCCCCTATATTCTGAGACCCAAATGTCCCCTAGTAGCAGTTTCCCACTATAGGACGCTTGCGCAAAAACCCTCGGCTGCTGTCCTCTCGCGTGAGCATTTGTGGGCGGTTCGACTAACAACTTGCCTCCTGATTGGTCTCCCTGATGGGCTATCATCTACCATCTTTGCTCAGGGCATTAAGGGTGCTAGGTTTGACTTCACGGTGAGAGCACAGGCCCGGCCCCGTTAGGCGGCGCCAAACGCGGCTGGTGTACGTGAGCTCTGCGAAGTGTGGGTCCCGGCGAGCGCTTGCGGCGCCTGCGGTGGGCCCTAAGAGGTAAGGAGGCGGGGCAGGGGCGATCACGTGGCATTAGGGACCGTCTCCTAATTCCGCGCCAGCACTGTCTGTGATTCAGGGGCTGAGGACATTTCTGCCCCCACCCCTAGTCTCTAACCCAGTTCCTGCCAGGTAACCGCTGACTGCCCCACACTAACCTACAGGGATGCAGACGCCTAGGGCTGAAAACTGTGGCCTCCGTAAGGAGTTGGTATTCATTTTCCCTGTATGTATTTGATGATAAAACGGATGCTTAATGAACATCTCAGTACCACGCAAAATCCCTGTACTTACCGACTTAAATTGTTGCAAAGATTTTAAGGGCTAAGCAAGTGCAAAGTTCTTAGAAGAGAGCCTGATACAAGTCAGCAATCAGTAAATATTGGTTACTCTCATTTTTTTACGGACGTGGGAAATGGTGCTCGGGGAGGCCAACGTTGGATAGACAGAACAACTGAGATTTTGACCCAGGACTGCTTGTCCCCAGTGGCCTCGCGCTTGCTTCGCTGGTACCCCAGAGGATTCAGATTTTTAGTGAAGTACACTCACTGTTCACATGGGTAAACAGATTCAGTGGGGGTTCCCCCTGTTGTAATCACTAGCCCCTAAGTCCTCTCCTCTTGTCATTTCCCTGAAGTTCTGTACCCCACACCTGTCTCCCTTGTCTCATTCACTTATTCATTCAACGTCCTGCCCCCAGGAGGTTCAGACTGGGGGCATACTGATCCAGTTAGATCCGAGTGCTTGACATATAAATATGGCACCTGTTGAGAGGGACCGCAGAATTGGGGTACCCACCTCTCTAGGGCACTCACCATTCACCTCCTCCCCCAGCCTCCTTTACTGAGCTCGCCTTAAGAGCATGGGATCTGAAGTCACACTGTCTAGATTTAAATCCCAGCTTCACCACTTAGCAGCTCTGTGTCCCCGAAACGTGACCCACCTTCTTTGTGACTCTATTTCCTCTTCTGTAAAAGAAGATCCTACGTTGGTGGGAGGGTTTAAGGAAATAAACTGCTTGGAATCCTTAGCGAATGTCCTCGTTGGTAGTAAAGTCAATAAAACACAATTGTTATAATTAATCCCCGCAACCATCCCAAGGAGTGGACGGTAACGTGACCCCCATTTTACAATGAATGAAGTAAGGCTCAGAGAAGAAGATTTTGGCTCGAGGTCACACAGCTATGAAGTATTGCATCTCCGGATAGGAACCGCAGGTTCTTTGGCTTCAAAAGCTACATCGGTCCTGGCAGAGATTTTTGCCAACTGCTCAAAGAAAAAAAAAAAAAAAAAAAAAAAAAAAAACAAAAATCTGAGTCTCTGAGAGGGGCTTCGGTGTGCGGAGCAATTTGCAGACGCTCCCTGCCGGCGGATATTGCCCAAACTGTCCTTCAGACCGGGACCTTCGGCTGGTCCTGTAGTTGCAGACCAGAGTGCTAGTACAGGTGAAGGCAGCAGCATAGGCAGTGCCAGTCGCAGTGGCCCGAGCCGCCGCGGATCGTCATGTCGGAGCCACAGCGGTTGGGCGCAGAGTGTGACCTCTACCGGGACACGTGGGTTCGATACCTAGGTGAGCGCGGAGTGATTGACTTTGCTACCCTACCGCAAGGCAGGGGAGCAGGGGTCGCCGGATGCCATTCTGGGGCCTGGAGAAGGCGGGAGAGTATCTTAGTTCTCATTCTTCCTGGGCGGGAGACTGGGCTCGGAGAGGGCTAGGGACTTGCCCAAGGTCACGCAACACTGATGCGTTCAGCTCTGCCCTCGGGGGTCTCTGCTGGTCAGTCCTCCCAGGAAGAAAACTCGAGCCCGATGAGTGGGCTGCGCTCTCTGGCATGCCACAGCGCTAGCTATGGAGTCAGGGCATCTTTACTCCCATCTTGGCCCTGCCATTCAGTTGGTTCCATGTAAGCCTCCTTGACAAAAATGGCTCAACATGAGGGCCTCACTCATCGGGTCATGGTTGTAAGGGTGGAATGAGATAAAACACAGAAAGGCCTTGCAGGGGGTATCAGTGGGGCTGCCCTTGATCAGTCTCTGACTATCTGTCACCTCGTTAATGCCCACTTTCAGAGCCAAGGCAAGGAGATCTAATGAGCAAGCCATGATAATGATGACTCTTCAATCCTCCCATCAGTGGGCCCTAGAGTTGAGGTGGGAAACAGGTTCATAGAGGTAGTCACTTGCCTAAGGTCACCCCGCTGCAGACTAGGATTCAAACCAGTTTTTTCCAGTGTCCCCTTGTGGAACAGTCAATGGGCTTGAGAATTAAATGTCCCCTCCCTCCAGGTTATGCCAATGAGGTGGGGGAGGCTTTCCGCGCCCTGGTGCCAAAGGCCGTGGTGTGGCTGAGCTATGGTGTGGCCAGCTCCTATGTGCTGGCAGATGCCATTGACAAAGGCAAGAAGGCAGGAGAGGTGAGTATTAGCTTTCCTTCCCAAACCCCACCCAAGTGCTCTCCAGGTGTGGGTGTGGCTCAGTCTGCAGCATTGCCTGTGGTAAAGTCCCTGTGGGACAGTCCATACCCTTGCCTGGTGCAGTCCATACTCTTGTCCTGTTTGTAGAAGAGTGCACTTCACTCCCATATCAGGAGGTGGCGGCCTACACCCGACTCTTGAATGTGGACAAGTCTGTCTTTAGTCCTGAATGTGATACAGTTCAGAATCCAACAGTAGAGCAGTTCCTTCTGCCCTAATGCCCTTCCCCAGACTGATCAGTTCCCCTCCTTGGTCCAGCCTCATCTCATGCTCCTTGTCTACAGGACCTTTTCTACCCCAACTGGATTAAGTGTCTCTCTACCCACAGGTGCCAGGTCCCGAAATAGGCCGCAGCACCAGGGTGACTGTGGCCGTGGTAGACACCTTCGTGTGGCAGGCTCTGGCTTCTGTGGCCATCCCAGGCTTCACTATCAACCGTGTGTGTGCTGCCTCTCTCTATGTCCTGGGCACTGCCACCCACTGGCCCCTGACTGTCCGCAAGTGGACCACCACTGCAGTTGGGCTGCTGGCCATCCCTATCATCATCCACCCCATTGACAGGTGGGTGCCCTCCTGACCTCTGGGATAATCTACTGTAGAATTAGACTCTGAGAGGTGTGGGGCACAGAACAATGACACAAGAGGCAGGGTTGACACTCAAGGCTCCTGAAATGGAAAGGACAGTTTGTGCCTTTGACATATGATCTGGCAGGTATTCTGATAGTAAAGGAAGAAGGATGCCTTGAATGTATGGGACAGGGGATAAGTAGTGTTACAAAACAACCAGAGGCACTCAGAGTAGGCGTACTTGGAGTGGTGGGTTTGGGGACTTATTGGTGACAGAAGCCAGACTCACACCAAGTTAAGTAAAGGAGGAAAATGGTCCAGGCTTGTTTTGCTTTCAGGCATGGCTGGATCTAGGCATGCACATGATGTCATTAGGAGTCTGAATCCCCCCATCCTATTTTCCTTCTCTCTACCCATCCCACACCTTGGTGGCTTCACTTATGGAAGCAGAGATGGCCCCCAGCAGCTCCAGGTTTCCATCAGGCAGTTTACCAAGCCCCATCAAAAATTTTTTAATTTGATAACAAAGATTCCAACAAAGGCTGTCATTGGTCTATCCAGACTGAATGCTGACCTCTAAACCAGTTTCCTTTTTTTCATTGTCTGGGCTTGGGTCATGTGCCTGCTCTTAGAACTATAGGTGGGTGTTAATCCCAATGTAGAATGGGATAAGGAGTCTTTTCCTAGAGGAACATAGCTGACCCTGAGGCCTGGAGTAAGTCCTTTACCCTCTCTGTGCCTCATTTTCCCCCAAATGAATAAAGAAAAGGAAAATGGGTGTTATTCTGGTGCTTTGAGATGGCTTTCCCAAGTAGCCCAAGGTGTGAGGGGCAGGATAAGGTAGGTTTCCACCTGGATATCATTTGTGTCCTGTGTCCAGGAGTCCCTTCCCCTCACCCTGGCCTCCTGCCTTTTATTCCCTCACACCTTGGACACCTGCTCACCAACCTCACCCTTCTTACAGGTCAGTGGACTTCCTCCTGGACTCCAGCCTGCGCAAGCTCTACCCATCAGTGGCGAAGCCCAGCTCCTCCTGATCCCACCTGTGCCTGGCCTGTGGGTTAGCCCACTCCTGCTAGGGATGTGGACACCTGGTTCCCCAGGGTCCATGGTCCTGGCACTGAGTGGGTTTGAGCTGGATGGAAGCTTAGAGATAAAGGCCTCAAGGAGCAGTGACTGCAGTGAGTCCCAAACAGAGGTGGGACCTAAACCCCATCTGCTTCCGTGGAATCTGTTGTGCTGAGCAGGAGTGGACCCTGGGTAGAGCCAGCTCTGTCTTTTGACAGGAAAATGGAAGATGAGACTGAAGCCCAAAGAGGGCAAAGCACACTAGGTACAGAACTCTCAGCTGCTTGGCTGCATCACTCCATGGCAGCATGACTAGATAACAGACACTCAGGGAGAACAGGAGTGGAGCATCCAAGATACCTCAGGAAAGAAAGACTCTCTGGCTCACCTTTTCCTAATACAGGGGCTGCTAGGGCGTGGCTGGAAAGCTGGCCAGGCCCACACTCAAATCCAATAAATCCTCAAGAAGTTGAATTTTCTTCTCTGTTGGGGAGGAGCAGGGATGTGATAGTAGGAGCAGGGCTTCTCCTGTGGACGTAAACCGAGGAGTGGGCTGTGATCAGAAGAGGGCTTCCTGGGCCTGAAGGAAGGGGTGGGGTAAGCAAGGGAGGGAGCATCCCAAGGAGGAATCAGTGTATGAGTAAACCAGTTGACAGAAACTCCAAATCTACAAACCACAAAGGATTGAATGGTTGAAATGAAGATTTGGATGAGAAGGTAAGAAGGATGTTATGGGAAGGGTAGGAGGGTATCATCCAGATCACAAAGTACCTTGAGAGCCATGACAAGGGGTCTTAACTCTGTGCTAGACAATTGAAGATGTGATTGGCCAGTTAGAAAAGCTTGGAGAGGGATATTCTGTTTACTGTTGCTATCACAAAATATATGAGATCAGGTCATTAATTAAGAATAGAGGTTAGCCAGGCACAGTGGCGCATGCCTGTAACCCCAGCACTTGGGAGGCTGAGGCAGGAGGATCGTGAGTTCAAAGCCAGCCTCAGCAACTTAGTGAGGCCCTAAGCAACTCAGTGAGACCCTGTCTCTAAATAAAATACAAAATAGGGCTGGGAATGTGGCTCAGTGGTGGAGTGCCCCTGGGTTCAATCCCCAGTACCAAAAAAAAAAAAAAAAAAAGAATAGAGGTTTATTTGGGCTTATAGTTCTGTAGACTGGGAAGTCCAAGAACATGGTACCAGCATCTTTTCAGCTTCTGCTGCTTCAGTTCGTGGCAGAAATGAGAAATGAGTTGGGCAGAAATGAGAAGGAAAAGGGGTCTGAACTGCAATAGTTAACCCATTCTAGAGAAAGACATTAATCCATCAGGAGGGCTCCACCTATGACCCAAACACCTCCCACTAGGCCATACCTCCCAACACTGAAGTATTGAGGAGTTAAGTTTCCAACAGATAAACTTTTGGGGGACATGCTCAAACCATAAGAAGGGGCAGCTAGTGGCTCTTGTCCTGATCCAGGCCTAGAGGGATGGATAAGAGATGTAGTTGCAGAATACTGGGGACAAAAGCTACAGGAATGAGTGAAAGAAGTCAGGCAAGAGAGAGGAGTGTCTGAGTCTAAGAGTTGAGGACGGGAGTAGCAGCCAGAGAGGAGGGCTCCAGGCAGGTGGCTTTCTATCTCCCTACCTGGTTACTGTGGGGGAGAGAAGAACAGACCAGGTCTGGATCTTATCTGTGACAGTGTATGCTGTGAAGCCTCTGCCAGGTCACTCCCCTTCTCTGATCCTTACAATTTGGGTCTGGAAAGGGATAGTGCTGTATTTCCCACCTCCTGAGCTAGCAGGAAGGCCAGTGCAGTGGATGGCTGTCTTTAACCACTGGCTTCTCCAGGGCAGAGGGATCCTAACTTATCAATTTCCATGATGTAGATACTCTCATTATCTTCTCTTTCAAGCTACCCACAGGAGATCACTGAACACAGAGTTGGGAAGAAGTACACAGTAGCACATTATAATTTTGTTATTTCCAGCAAATACAATGTAGTAGTGCTCCCTTATCCAAGGGGATACATTTCAAGGATGCCTCAAGCCATAGATGGTGCTACACCCTCTATAAAATGTGTTTTCCACACTTCGGACAGAGCACTAATCTCCAGAATCTACCAAGTACTCAAAAATCTTTACACCACGAACACCAATAACCCAATCAATAAATGGGCCAAGGAAATGAACAGACACTTTACAGAGGAAGATCTACAAGCAATCAACAGATTTATGAAAAAATGTTCAACATCACTCGTTATAAGAGAAATGCAAATCAAAACCACCTTAAGATTTCATCTTACCCCAATTAGAATGTCTTTTATCAAGAACACAGGCAACAACAGGTGTTGGTGAGGATGTGGGGAAAAGGGTACACTCATCCATTGCTGGTGGGAGTGCAAGTTGGTGCAGCCACTCTGGAAAGCAGTGTGGAGATTCCTTAGAAAACTTGGAATGGATCCACCATTTGACCCTGCTATCCCACTCCTTGGCTTATACCCAAAGGACTTAAAATCAGATTGCCTCAGTGATGCAGCCACATCAATGTTCATAGCTGCTCAATTCACAATAGCTAGATTATGGAATCAACCTAGATGCCCTTCAGTGGATGAATGGATAAAGAAACTGTGGTATATATACACAATGGAATATTACTCAGCCATAAAGAAGAATAAAATTATGGTATTTGTAGGTAAATGGATGATGTTGGAAACTCTTATGCTAAGTGAGATCAGCCAATCCCAAAAATCCAAAAGCCGAATGGTCTCTCTGATATATGAATGATGATGCATAATGTGGGGGGGAAAGATGGCAAGAATGGAGGAAAGATAGCTAGCATAGAGGGAAGGGAGGGGAGGGGGTGGGTGGGGGATAAAATTAATAACAGAATGTGTGACAGATACCATTGCCCTGTGTACATGCATGAATGCACAGATGGTGTGACTCTACTTTGTGTACAACCAGTGAAACAATAGCTGTACTCCATTTGTGTTCAATGAATCAATAAGTAAATAAAAAAAAATAAAATAAAAAATAAAATAAAATAAAATAAAATGTGTTTTCCCTCTATATACATACCCATGATCAAATTTAATTTATAAATTAGGCACAGTAAGAAATTAACATTGTCAGGTGCAGTGGCACACAACCTGTAATCCAATGACTGCAGAGGCTGAGGCAGGAGGATCATGAGTTCAAGGCCACTTAGCAAGGCCATAAGCAACTTAGTGAGACCCTGTCTCAAAACACAAAAAGGGCTGGGATATGGCTCAGTGGTTAAGTATTTCTGGGTTCAATCCCTGGTACTTAAAAAACAACAACAACAAAACAACAACATTGTAATAACAATAAACTAGAACTATTATTAGCAATATAATAAAAATTACAGAAAATATATGAACTTCCTGGAATTTTCCATTTAGTGTTTTCATAGCACAACTGACTGAAGGTAACTGAAACAGAAAGGGAAACTGCAGGTAAGGATGACAACTACCTATAAATAACCTCAGGAGTTTGGATGATAATAAACATAGCAAAATAATTAGGAAGCAGTATGTTTTGAGTGCATGTTTTGAGAATATAATGCATTTAAATCTAAGTCAAGATTTTTTTGAAATTGGTTAATTTTTAATAATGACTGGTGTGATAACCAGCTCACAAAATTCCTGAAAAGTTAACAATTGGCTCTGGCCCCAGTTGGCCTGTCCCACACACTGCTCACTGTCTTAAAGGCAGATAATATGCAAATGAATCTAAAATGGGCCTAACTCAGCCATTTTCAAAAGGTAATTTTATCAAGTATTAATGGACAGAGGAAGTGCCTGATCCCAGTCTCCCAGAGGCAGCCACAGGTTTGGAGGACAGTGCATACACAACACCCCACTACCCCTGCCTAAGTCCAGAAGACAGGCACAGGCCCTGCTATATGCATGCCTGTCACCTCATAGGAGGCCCCTGTGCTGGGGGCCACATTTCCCCAGCCATGCCTCAGGAGAATCATGAGAACAAGTCTTAGGTGGGCATTTCCTTATAGGAAAACCCTGGTAGGCACAGGGGGCTCCTCAGACCCTGGGCCTGCAGCTGGGTGTGCTGCAAGTCTGTTCCCTGAGCCACCAACAGTGAGCTATAGCAAATAGCCAGTGCCCAGGGTGGGCATCATGGTCACCACCATGAGCATAGTCCCTGACATTGGTGTTGGTGAGCTGGGTGACTTCCTCCTAGAGGAAAGTTAGAGTCTAAGAGGCAGAAAGTGTGACAGCAGAGACGCCCAAAACTGGTTGTTCACATGGGTGAGGGTACCAGGTGCTGTCAGCCCTCTGCAACCACAGGTTCTGCATCTAGATTCAACCAGCCAGACAAAACATTTTGGGGAAAAAAAATTGCATTTGTACAAGACATATACAGACTTCTTTTTTCTTGTCAATCATTCCTTAAACCGTACAGTTTAACAACTTTTACATAGCATTTAGATTGTATTAGGTATTATAAGTAATCTAGAGATGATTTAAAGTGTACAGGAGGATGTGTGTAGGTTATTTGCAAATACCACTTCATTTTCTTTTCTCTCCCCCGCCCCCCACTTCATTTTCTGTAAGAGACTTGAGCATCTGAGGATTTGGTGTCCTGGGGTGAGGAGTGTTTTTCTGGAGCCAGGCCTACTCAGATACCAAGAGACAACTGCCCTGGGCTACTTACTGGTTTTGGCTGTGCCTATGTGACCACAAACTTCAGTTTCTTTCTCTATTACATAGGTTTTTGTTGTTGTTGCGTGTGTGTGTGGTGCTAGGGATTGAGCTCAAGGCCTCATGCATACTAGGCAAGCACTGTACCACTGAACTATATCCCCAGCCCTACATAGGATCTTTGTTAGCAGGATTAAATGGATAATGAAAGCCCCAGCCCATCCCTTGGCAGACAGGTGACAAACTGAAGCTGTTATTAACAATCTACAGTACGTGGCAGTTAGTCTTCTTTGGCATAAGAAAACTCAAAGAGTTTCTTATGGCTTCCATAGCTCAAGGGCACACAAGCTTACACCAGCTTGCCTGAAATTTCCAGACTGGGGAGAGTCACAACCCCAGGAACCCCACCCTGCCATACCAATGGCCCTCTGCATTGGACACTGAGGCCCCTACAAATTGTGGCTCAGGTGCAGATTATCTCTCCAGGGTGGGGTTAGCCTACCTGGCTGTATCTGGGCTGTGAGGGACCAGGTCAAGGTCTTGGTGGGACTACTTTGTGGCTTAGGTTGGGATGGAGGAGAGAGGCCAAGGTCTGCTTCAGCCATGTGCTTCCACCTCTGAGCCTTTTGAGCTGTCAGCTGCCAAAGAAAGGGGCTGGCCAGGAATACCCCAAGGCCCAGCAGCTTAGGAAATGCCACAAAGCCATAAGGAAATCAGGCCATTCCCTCATCCTGGGAGGGCTCACTCTCCTCTTTAGGACTCTGAAGACTTTGTGATACTCATATGGCATCTGGGAAATACCATCAAAACGAACTCTCAGCCTTTGCTACTGTAGTTGCCAGTGGGATTAGACCCTCTGCAGCAGCGTCAGGGAGTGCCTTTGGCCTCATCTGGCAGGAGCAGATTCTTCAGCAGGTATTGAGTAGGGTCTAGTGTTGCTAGAAGACCTCAGTCATTTGCCAATGACTTTTTTTTTTTTTTTTTGGTACTGGGGATTGAACCCAGGGGCACCTTATCACTGAGTTAAGTCCCCAGCTCTTTTTTTATTTTGAGACAGAGTATTGGTAAATTTCTTAGGGTCTCATAAGTTGCCGAGGCTGGCTTTGAACTTGTGATCCTCCTGCCTCAGCCTCCTGAGTTGTAGGGATTACAGGCATGTGCCACTGTGCCCAGATGCTGGTGACTTCTTTCCCGGTTTTTGTCTTCATGAATTCAACAAATGAAACCCACTCACAATGGAGGGTGAAAGTGAAAGAGTAGAATTTATTTAAGTGGGAAGAAAGAAAGAGCTCACATGGGGCAAGGCAAACATGAGAGCAGATTGCTAGACTAGTGGTTAATATAGCTACCCAGTAGGGTCATTGATAACTATCTCCATTAAACAGGCATTGGGAAAAGTGTTAAAGTTATTGGTTTGGTCCGTGACCTTCTGATTGGTTGTGCCCTTTTAGCCCTTGAGTCTGTAGCCTTCACTCAGGTCTGTTCCACTTCCCTTTTTGTGCTGTTCTGGGATAAAGAAGTTGACTGGAATATTGGGAATTTTTCTACAGGTTAATTTCATGGAGGGGTCTCTCTTTACATTTAGAGAAGCCATTTGGGGAGGGGGCATTGCCCTAACTACCTGCCTCTATTTTTCCTGTCTGTCTCATTTATTTACCATCACTGATAGGGATGCCAGGGGTGAGAACACAAAGTTAAGGGAATAATTCTATAAAATGGGCCTGCTGTGCTGACTCCCAAATGCTTTCTTTTCCAAGAAGCAATTTTCCTGCATCCCTGCCTGGCCTAAGTGGACAGGATATATCACATTCCTCAGTAAACACCTGCTATCCACAGGAGAAATGCAGGCTCAAAATAATGTCCACAAGAGGAACCCAAGTTACCCTGAAGGGGGAGACGTTTGTGAACAGGGCAGTTGTCAGGGCAGATGGGACTTGAAAGTCTGATGTCATTCTGCTGTTAGTCAAAAGTTAAAATGTGGACCTGGGCAGAAGTCTCTGGAAAAATCTCTGGGATCCATAAAACTGGAATCCAGGAGAGGGGCACTAAAAGGACCACTGTCTCCCTTGAGAGTGTTCCCTTTCCCTATTCTTATCCCTTCAATAAATTCTTGCCTAAGTGACATGTCTTAAAACTTTCTGACTTGATCACAAGTATCATGATTTGAAGGGGGAGAGGGGTCTTTGCACTGCTTCAGTTTCCTGGAGGCCCCAGCTCTGTAACATCACCATCTCAGGTACCTTCAGGCTTAGGTGAGACCTGTCCACCAGGCTCCCCTGCACTCGCAGGTGCATCAGGAGGCTTGCAGAAAGAGGGTCAGGCTTACCCCATAGCAGGTTGGCAGCCCCTAGACAATAGCAGGGGAGGATCAAGCCACTGTGAGTGATGTATGACTGGAGAAGTCCCCTGGCCTCTGAGGGCAGGACCCCCTATGGAGCATCCTTTAGGCTCTCTCCAGCTCAGTGCCCCCTCTGCCACTGTGCAACCGGTAATCTTGGCTTTGGCTCTGTGAAAATCTGGACAGGCTTCTCCAGGACCCTCCACACAGTAGCTATTATGTAGATTGTAAGTCATAAATGGGTGAGCAAGGAAAAGACAATGAAGAGTGACTGGAACCTCAGGGAGGCTTATCTTACAGATAAGTACCTGAAAGATGGGAGCATAGTATGTTAAGGCCTTCCCCAGTCATAATAATATTACATTAAGAAAAACTATTGTTTCAAGGTCATGTCACATACTACCAGGTGGCTGAACCCTTCCTAATCACTGAAACTATCACAACCCCTAATCACCCTGGCAACTAAAACATCAAGACCCTCACAAGGAAGGCTTGTTGAGGGTTATTGGGAGCATAATAAACCAATTAAGGGGGCAGATGAATGAGGCAAAAACAGGGGGACTCAATTTCCTCTATGAGCACCACACCATCTCTTTGAGGTGGTCTATGCAGTTCCTATGCTGTCAGTTAAATGTCAGAAAGTGGACTTGGGTGGGACTCTGGAAAGTTCCCTGGAACTTCCAATAGAACTGGAGGGCAGGAGGGGCACATTGTCCTTCTCTCTGAGAGACCCACTCTCCCTTGAATGCTTCCCTTTCCCCTTTCCTATCCCTTTTAAACTTATACCTGTTACTCTTGAGTGTCATGTCTGAAATCTTTCTGGTATGATCCCAAGAATTGGGGGCTTGAAACAGGGAGTTTTGGCACTGCCTCAGTTTCATGATAGGTCTCTGCCCTGTAACAGCAGTCGTGTTCTCTTTCCAGCCAGCCAGGGCTCCAGTGACCTTACAGTGAATGGGGGTTAAGATGGAGATGCCTTTCACCAGCTTGTGTGGACTGACGTGAGACACTTAAAGCATCTGGCATAGAATGGGGTAGTTGCCCTGACTCAGGCAGCCTAGCCCCTACCTCTGTGCCAAACCTCCAGGAATAGGGTTGCTGGATTTTGAAAATAATAAGGGATGCAATTAAATTTGAATTTCAAATAAACAACAAGTAATCTTTTAGAAGTATGTCCTTAATATTGCATGAGATATATTAAACCGCACATCCTATATTTTATCTGGCAGTTCTAGGGGCATCCATGGAGCTAGAATCCCTCCTACAGACATTCTAACCCTGTAGAGGTGGGAAGCCCTCTCTCCAGCCAGCCTTTTTCTAGGAAGGCAGCTGTTAGTGATGGGCAATTCTGTGCTGACCCGTTATCCCATTTACTGGGTGGGGAAATGTGCAAAAAGGTCAACCAAGGGCTGGGGTTGTGGCTCAGTGGTAGAGTGCTTGCCTAGCATGTGTGAGGCACTGGGTTTGATTCTCAGCACCACAAGTAAATAATGAATTAAATAAAAGTCCATCAACAACTAAAAAAATAAAAAATAAAAAAAAGGTCAACCAAATGGGAGGTGGAAGTCTTACTATACCCTGGCATGAGATGATGGGGCAGACCCCTGCTTGGATAGAGGGAACAGAGTTGTCCTTTTCTTTCTTTTTTTTTTTTTTAACTAAGTAAGCAATTTTATTCCAATCATTACATAATGAAACAATTCTATAAAATAATGTGTCTTCTTTGCAGTTTCCTGAAGCAGTTGTTTCACTGTTCTAGGACAGAGAAGCTCATCAAGAAGCAGCCTATTGTCACTTCACGATATTTTCTATAATTTTCATTCTCACATAGCAATATATGATAATCTTCAGGTGTGGACCATACTCTTGGGGAAAGTCTCTACTTCTTCCTTGGTGTACTCATCTAGACGTTTTGGAATTTTCCAAGGCTTAGGAAGGTCTTCCACTAAATTCCTAAGAATATCATCTGGAATATCCTCATCTGGAAAAGGATGCAATCTTTGCATCATTGTTCTTCTGTGGAGGTTTTTTGGCAGCATGCCATAAATAGCTAATTTTACAATTGCCACTGGATCCTTCTGGTGAAGTTGAGCAGCAGTGACTTGTCCAAACCCACCTGGAGAGCCAGTGTGTGAGGAGTATACTTTTTGTTCCCTTTTGTTTCCAGAAAATGCAATGTGTCTTGTGTTTATTATGACATCGTGATCTCCACAGTCACTCAGCTGATGGTATACAGGTTTATGTAATCCTTGAAGTTTTATTGATGCTAAAGCAGCAAGCTTACCACAGGGCTGCATTTTACCATCTAAAAGATACCATATTCGAGCAAAAGTGGCCCATTGCTGGTGCGCCCTAGAGAAATTAGACATGCTTCCCCACTGGCCAAACGGTCCTCCTTAATCCCCAGAGTTGTCTTTTTCCTGCGCCAGGATTAGTGGCTTTTGTCCAGGAGCATGCTGAAAGTTGGATTTCCTGACCACTGGGTTTCATGCAATGTTCAGAATCACCACAAGAGAGAAGCACCTCACAAAGTGCCCACCTTTGTTTTAAACTAATCATTGATAATATTTATTAGTTAACTGCTCTTAGTGAATCCAGGTCCTGCCCTAAGCACTTGCTGTGATGTGATTCATTTAATATTTACAACCTAGTCATTAGATGGGTATTTCTAGGTCCCTCTTTTCTGGAGTTGAAGTTACTGCCTTGGTTTCCTTGCTATATAGTTCCCCTTATTAGCATGAAGGGTTTACAGGAGAAATGACCAGACCAGCATTCAGCCAGGCAGAGACTCAGAGTGAGGGCTCCACAAATACTGGAAATAATTATTATGGCAAGAGACATCCACATCAAGAGAGAGTGATTGAATTGTTCTCGATAAATAAAGTATGTCAACTACATGGTTCAGGGATTCCACTCCTAAGAATTTATTCAGAGCAAATAATTGGATGATGGTCCAGAAATGGGCATCTGAGGGTGACCATCATGCTCTTATTTGTATGAATAAAAACCTTGGGAACTCCTCAAATGATCAGTGCCTAAAGAGCATTTCTTCTGATTTGATCATGCTGGTGGCTGAATTTTTCCAAGTCCCTCCTTTATCTTTTTTTTTTAAGGACAACTTTTTATTGCTACCAGAGGCTTTTATCATCAGTACATGGTTCTGGCTGCAATACCTTCTTCAGACTGTGAAGGGAGCTCAGGATCCCAAAGTTAAGAAAAATACATAAAACTAGGGTACTAAATTCAGTTATTACATATTATAAGACTCAAATCATAGAGCTGCCCCATATCTAGACAGTCTCTCCTACTGATTATAAATGAGTGAAAACAGATCAGTTACAAAAATCCAATTATAGGTTACATACATGTTTCTTTGGTGAGCACCTGGATGTATTAACTTTATCACAAATTCTTTTATACAATTGTCAAAAATGCTTTCAACATATCTGTCTTAATTAAAAGCCTCACTTTTTAAGCCTCACTTTAAACAAAAGTGAAGTTATTTTGTTCTTTTAAACTCCAAAAATTGAGGTAAAAACAACATAAAAATCAATGTGGTAACTTAAGAACTTTTTCCTTCTACCACCTCTAATTCATATGGGACAATTCTCAAGTACCCTTTTCAGACTAATTGGAATTTGAATCATGAATCAAACACAACCGCCATACTAAATTAAAGTGCTAAAAAAGATTTCTGAGGTCACCTATTCAGTGGAAGTCAGAAGACAAAGACGAACATGCATAAAATGCATTAAGAATAGAAGCAAGCAAAAGCAAAAGGATTTAAATCAGGACAACAGGAACAAGGTTTTAGAACCTCTCAGTTTTAGAACCTTTTTCTGAACATTAAATGTATAATTTTTGACATTGAGCAAACTACATTTTGGCAGAGAAAAGAGTGGAACTGGTATACTACAAAGAACTTTTTTTTTCTTTTTACTTTTAAAAAATATTTTGGAGCCGGGCGTGGTGGCGCACGCCTGTAATCCAAGCGACTTGGGAGGCTGAGTCAGGAGGATCCTGAGTTCAAAGCCAGCCTCAGCAACTTAGCGAGGCCCTAAGCACCTCAGTGAGACCCTGTCTCTAAATAAAATACAAAATAGGGCTGGGGATGTGATTCAGTGGCCAAGTGTCCCTAAGTTCAATCCCTGGTTCCAAAAAATATATATATTTTGGATCTTTTGAGTTTATAGGTCTTTAAACAATGAATTGTAATTAGTCATACAAGTAAATGAAGTTTAAAAAATTTTTTTTCCTGGCTCACTTCAAATCAGCTGAATAAGGTACACACCCCTCTACAGACTTTCCTGGGTTTTGCATAATCTCATTCTCAGATTAGTCAACCTTAGTTTTGCACTGGAAGGTAACTACATGACAGAAACAGGCTGCAAAGGTGGACAAGGGAAGCATGTCCCTCATGCCTGGATAAATCGTTGCCATACACAGAACCCACATTTTCTGAAACACTGTCTTTATTATAGAGCCGTTTGATTCCATCATAGAAATCATCCACTTCCATTTCCTCTACTTTGTGCTTAGCAGAGGTATGCTTGCACTCACTAGCAGTTGGGAAATAATGGTAGAAGGCTGCTGTACCTCTGACTGGCACTTCTGGCTTGCTATTGTCCTTGGAGAAATCTGGGCCTGAGACAGAGGAGGGATGTAATCCGAACGTTCCTTTGTCACAGGTCACCAGGGTGTGCTTGAGGGGACAGTAAAACAGAATTTAGAGGCAGGGAAGACTGCAGAGTAGAAAGGTGATGTGCCACAAGCTCCCGACAGTGGATCAAGTGGGAGCTATCCATCTGTGCTTTCTGAAGCAGTTCAATTGTAAGACAAAGCCAATCAGGAATGAGTTTATCCATTTCCAAATTAACCATGACCAGAGAGAGCATGGATCCTTTGAATTGCAGAAGTTGGTTACAGGCCATACAATGAAGTAGTTGCTTGGTAAGGACCACCAAAGGTTGAGATGGGCTCAATCTGGGCAAACTGAAAAGTATCTGAGGCCTAGTTGACATGGCAATGGCATGGAAAATGTGAAGAAAATCCAATGGCGTGACTGTGTGAAGATCCTAATTCAACTTACTCAGAATAATTCTCTTCATTCTCAAAATTTCAGATGAGGAACACCCATAGAAACTGTCTCTTGCTAATACCTTCAGTACTGGAATTTTCTCATCCTCTTCAATAGTCTTGGCAGCTAGGAAAAAACAGCTAATTGCAATACAA
>JAJEJO010052997.1:0-30085 GCA_020662805.1 Glaucomys volans
TGTGAACAGTGCTGGAAGGTAGCGGTCTGCGTGTTCCCTTAGGAGTTTGTGCAAAAGCATGAGGTAAGGTAGGTAAGATGCTAGAGGAGGAGGGGTGATTGGGAAATTTTGGTTGATAAAGAAGGGGCGCCCATAGAGCAGCTCGAAGGGGCTGAGGCCCAAGGGGGCTCTAGGGGCTGCCTGGATCCTGGTAAGGGCCAATGGAAGGAGATTGGGCCAAGAAAGTCTAAGTTCAATGGCAAGCTTAGTGAGGTGATCCTTAAGAATGCCGTTAGCCCTCTCCACTTTACCCGAGGATTGGGGTCGGTAGGGAATATGAAGTCTCCAGGTGATGTTGAGGTTTTTGGAGACTAGTTGAACAACCTGAGAGGTGAAGGCTGGACCGTTGTCTGACTGGATGGATGCAGGAAGTCCAAATCTGGGAATAATCTGCTCAATGAGGATGGAGGCGATGATGTCAGCAGTTTCCCTGGGCGTGGGGAAGGCTTCTATCCAGCCTGAAAAAGCGTCAACCAAGGTAAGTAAGTAACGGAGCTTTTTGTGTCTGGGCATGTGGGTGAAGTCGATCTGCCAGTCTTCGCCTGGCTGATGGCCTCTCATCTGATGTGTGGGGAGCTTGGGTTTGATGCCCCCTTGTGAGGACACCGAGGAGCAGACTGGGCAATTGGAGTGGATCTGCTGGAGAATGGTTCTCATTCCTGGAAGGTAAAAGAGGGGTTGGAGAAACTGTAAAAGAAGCTTGGGGCCAATATGAAGGGAGTTATGAATGTCCGTCAATAAGCTGTAAGCTTGTTGCTTGGGAAGAGCAATCTGGTCCCCAAGGAAAATCCAGCCATCATCTCTGAAATGACCATTTTTGGCTATTAGGTCCTCCTGTTCCTGTGGAGAATATTTAGGTTTGATAGTTGTAGATAAGAATAAAATGGGGGCTGCTGAGGACTTTGTTGTTAGTTCCCTTGCTATAGAATCTGCCTTGTTATTACCCATGGTTACAGGGTCTGAGGAGTTCTGGTGTCCTCGGCAGTGTATAATGGCAACTTGGTGTGGCAGCTGAAGTGCCTCCAAGAGTTTAGAGATTAGGGAGGCATTGACCACTGGTGACCCCTTCGTGGTAAGGAATCCATGCTCCCTCCAAATAGCTGAATGTGAGCGAGCAATTAAGAAGGCATATTTGGAGTCAGTGTAGATGTTGACTCATTTACCTTTAGACAGAATTAGGGCCCTAGTCAGAGCAAAGAGTTCAGCCTTTTGGTAAGTGGTCCCTGCTGGAAGGCAGCTGGCTTCCAGAATTGAGGTGGCAGTGATCACTGCATAAGCAGCTTTGCGGCGTCCATCAGGACTCAGCACAGAACTGCCATCTACAAAAATGGTTAAGTCAGGTGAGGGGAGTGGATAATCAAACAGGTCTTCATGAGGTGAGCGCAGGGCTTCCAGCACCTGTGGACATGAATGGGTGATGGTTGAAGGGGGTGGGGACAGTGGAAGAAGTGTAGCAGGGTTGAGAGAAGAAGAAGAACACAGAGTAATAGTGGGGTTTTCTATAAAGAGGAGATGAAATTCTTGGATCCGCGATGGGCTCAGGAGTGGAAGGAATTTATGGTTTAAAAGGTCCTGCAGTCGATGAGTGGAAAACACTGTTATTGGTTGATGTAGGGTGAGTTTTAGGGCTTCTTTGGTTAGCTCAGCTGCTGCTGCCAGTGCTCGGAGGCATGGTAGCCACCCATGAACTGTAGAATCAAGTTGCTTGGAGAGATATGCCACCGGTCTATAGGAAGGTCCAATTGGTTGAGCGAGAAGGCCAGTAGCAATACCTTGTTTTTCATCCGTGAAGAGGTGGAAAGGACGGTTAGGGTTAGGGAGAGAAAGAGTGGGGGATGATGTGAGAGCATCTCTGAGTTTGTAAAAAGAGTTAGCTATCATCCTGGGGGAGGTAAGGGGCCCCTGAGGAGTCTCCTTTGCTGCATTATATAGGGGCTTGGCAAGAAGCGCAAAGTTAAGGACCCAATGCCTGAAGAAGCCAGCCAAACCAAGGAAGGAGAGAATGTAGTCTGCTGTTTCTGGTGGCTGTAAGTCACGGAGGGCTTGGATTCTGTCTGTCGTAAGACTCTTAGAGGTAGGAGTGAGGAGTATGCCCAAATATGTGACTGAAGAGGTAGTTAGCTGGGCCTTAGCTGGGGAGACACAATAGCCTCAAGACCCAAGGAAGTTAAGGAGTTGGGCAGTGTGAGTTTGTGAGGCCTTGAGGGATGGGCTACATAGGAGGAGATCATCCACATATTGTAGGAGTATGCTATCTCCTAAGTCACAAGTAGCCAAATCTTGGGCTAGGGCTTGCCCAAAAAGATGGGGGCTGTCCCGGAAGCCTTGGGGTAAAACTGTCCATGTCAGCTGCTGAGACCTAAAGGATGTAGGATCCTCCCATGTGAAGGCAAACAGGTAATAGGAGTCAGGGTGAAGAGGAACTGTAAAGAACGCGTCTTTGAGATCTAGGACTGTAAAGTGAGTGGTTGAAGGGGGGATGTGAGAGAAAAGAGTGTATGGGTTTGAAACCACTGGGTGGATGGGAATGACTGCCTCATTAATTAGGCGGAGGTCCTGGACTAAACGATAAGCTCCTGAGGGTTTACATACTGGCAATATGGGGGTGTTACAGGGAGAGTCAGTAGGGATGAGGAGTCCCTGAGTAAGTAACTGATCTATGATGGGCTTAAGTCCTTCCCGGTGGGTACGGGAAATATGGAACTGAGGACATGAAGGAAACCTAGTATGAGGTTTTAGTTGGATACGGACTGGCTTATGGTGGGAGGCTATGACTGGCTTGGAGATGTCCCAGACCTGGGGGTCGACCAAGTCTGGAGGTAACGGTAAAGTAGGTGGTGTGGGAGAGCTAGAGAATGTAAGAAACAGAGGTAGAAGAAGGTGAGTACTAATAGTATGCCTGGGAAGAAGTTGTAAGGTCGCCCCCAGAAGTTGGAGAACATCTCTGCCTAGGAGGGGGACTGGACAGGAAGGAATAACCAGGAAAGAATGTGTGAAAGGATGTCCCTCTAGGGCACAGGCTAACTTAGCTGTTCTGTTTGGGAAGGAGGGTTTTCCATCAATCCCCACAACCGAAACCTGGGAAGGGAATAAAGGCCCAGAGTAAGCCGGCAAAACAGAATAGGTAGCCCCCATATCCACAAGGAAAGTTATGGATTTACCCGCTACCTGTAGCTTGACCCTAGGCTCGTCGAGAGTAATTGGGGTCCTCGAGTCCAGGGTTCCTCAGTCTTCTGCGAATCCCAACAGTTCTGGGGAAGGGACTGTCTGGTTGGCCACACCCCGGCGTAGAGGCGCTAGAGAATGGCCAGCCATAGGGCAGTCACTCTTCCAATGTCCTGCTTGTTTGCAGATGGGACACGCCCTAGTGGGAGGTCGTGGGTTTGGGCACCTACGAGCCCAGTGACCCTCGCATCCGCACTTGAAGCAGGGCCCAGGCAGAGGGGTTCGTGTTGGAGCTGGAGCCAGAGCTGGAGCCAGAGCTGGAGCCGGAGGCCTTAGGGCAGCAATGATAGCTTGGCTTTGGAGGGTTACCTTTTTCTGTAGATTAGCCTGCTTAGCTAATTCAGCTTGCTCCTCTCGGGCATTATAAACCTTAAAGGCCATTCTTACCAGGTCTTGGATAGGAGTTTGAGGTCCCTCCTCAGCTCGTTTGAGCTTTTTCCTTATATCAGGAGCCGATTGGGAAATGAAATGGGTAGCTAGCACTGTAGCCCCAGAGGGAGATTCAGGGTTTAGCTTTGTATATCTAGTAAGGGCCTCTGTAAGGTGGTTGAGGAATAAGGCAGGATTCTCGCCTGGATTTTGGGTAATTTCCCTCAATTTATCAAAATTTACTACCTTATTGGAGACTGCCTGCATGCCAGCTATGAGATGTTGAAGCATGCGGGCACAGAGATTGCGATCCTGCTGACCATCTTGATAGTTCCAGCCAGGGTCAGTTAAAGGCACTGCCAGCCTACCAGTAGGCAGGGTGATGTCCATAAGATGTGCTTGATCAGCATCATCCTCTGCTGCCTGCTGGATACGGGCTCGTTCATCTGGAGTGAGTGTGGAAGAAAAAATAACATGAACGTCATGCCAGGTGAGATTGTAAGTTTGGGAAAGATATTTAAATTGCTTAATGTAAGTAGGAGAATCAGCAGAGAAAGATCCTAAACGTGCCTCAGTCTGAGAAAGATCGTGGAGTGAAAATGGAACATGGACTCGCACAATACCCTCTGCACCAGCCACTTCCCGGAGTGGGCAAAGGAACTCGGGAGTAGATAGTGTGAAGTTCTTGTGAGACCGTGTGTGCGCGCTGACAGGAGAGTCTGCAACCAAAGCAGAAGCGGCAGAAGGAAGAGTAGGCAGGCTTGGGGGAGGATTGGGAGGAGGAGGAGGTGTGGCTACAGAAGGAAGGGGTGGAATTGCAGGAGGAGATGGTGGAAGAGGAGCGCTAGGGGCGGGGGGAGGCAGTGGACTTTCCGTCACCGGAAGGGGCAGGCTTTCGGTTGCCATTGCAGTCGGCGGAGCCAAACATGTGGCTGACTCCGCGGGCAGGAGAGGCGGATATGCAGTCTCCGCTACTGGAAATGTCGGCGGGACAGATGCATGCATGATCTCTGCTACCGGCAGGGAAGACGCATGCGTAGTTTCGGCTGCGGGTGCCTGAAGCGGAAGGGGAGGGCCTATAGTAACCGGAAGAGGAGAGGAAGCGGAAGAAGTTGGGCGGAAGTAAGGTGGCGGAAGTTGGGGGGCGGGAGCAGAGAGCGGAAGACGAGGGGCGGGAGCAGAAAGCATTTCCGGTGGATCCGAAAACATGGAGGAGGTGACAGGAAGATGCGAAGTTTTGGAATTATCCCGAGCCAGAAGGACTTGGGAGGTAGAACAGGTAGAAAAGAGAGTAGGGCGAGAGCGCAAAATCCAAAAGGCTTTCAAATATAAAATTTCTTGCCATCTATCTGCTTGGCGGCAATGGTTTTCCAGGTCGGTAAGAATTTGGAAATCGAGCGTGCCTTCCGGTGGCCATTTTGAAGTACTGTCTAGAAGGTACCGAGGCCAAATGGTCGTGGAATAAAAAATCAACCGTTTGCAGCGTAGGTCTCTGGCAAGTCCCAATTCTTTAAAATTACGACAAATACAGCCCAGGGGGTTTTTAGGATCCAGGGTAGTCCCAGTATTTCCCATGGCCTTTCAGACTGTTCCCTGGGGTGAACCGGAGTGGAAGAAAGGCGTCCCTCTTTTCCGCTCGTGAACACCAAGGTACGGTTAGACAGGCCAGGAGATAAAACGTCTTTTATCCCCCGGGGGTCTAAAAACGGAATAAACGGGGGGCTCAGAGGGGTGAGACGTCTCTCACAACCTACCGAAGCCCAAAACGGAATGGGCAGGGCGTCTGTGGCGCGCGCAACGGACAGAGTCCCTGAGGTGCAGGGAATGCTGAAATGGCCACGGGAAAAGGAAAAAAAAGGAAAGGGACTTACCCTACTTCTCTTGGGCTGGATTAAGAGGAATGGAGCAGCACAGGAATCTCTGCCAGAATCTCTGGTCCTTCTGGAGAAGGGGATGGACCCGACCCCGAGTGGGGGAAGGTCCCCGGACACTCTGTCCCGCCCGGGTTTTGGCACCAAATGTAAACTCGACGGAGTGGGTTCAGACCAAATTACGAGCTCACCACCATGGGAATATGAGTAAGGCCAGTAAATGGCTAAACCAGAGCCAGATGGAAGTGATAGGCTTTATTAGAGATTGCGCTCCCGGGCGAGATCCCAGCCCTCCGGGGTGAAAGCGGGGGGTTGGGAGAGCCAGAAGAAGTCGCAAAATGGCTTTGGCTGCTCAGGGTTTTTATACAGGGGGAAGGGACTGGGGGGTTCTTCCCAGGAAAGGTGGGTCACGGTGGACGTCAGGGTCAGCAGGTATCCTCCTGATTGGTCACCTGTGGCGCACCATCTGGCCCTTTGTGCTCGCAGTGGGTTGCTAGGGGTCTTTTATCTGCCTCCTCCCCTGTGGCCGCTTCAGTGTGACCTGACAGTGATGTGTGGAAATAAATGTGCTGCTCACCATTGGCAGGATCAGAACTGGAACGTCCACTGAGTCGTGTTCAGAACACAGTGCTCGCCTTCAATGTAAAATGACGGGATGTGGGAAAGGCAGCTGGAGGGAGAGCAGGTTGGAAAGTTACAGGCAGTAATTCACAGTCCCCTGACAAACAGGGTGAGGGGGAAGCCCCCGCCACTGAAGGAGTCTCAACCTGAATAGGCAGTGGGTGACCAGACAGTGGGGAGCTGGCCCATTCAATCACACCTGGAGGCTGACCATAGACATATTGAGGAGCACCATCAAGGTCTCTTTCACATGTGAAGACCTCGAGGCCACCTGTGGGAATACCTCCAGCCAGCCCCTTTGTCCCAGAGGTGGGAAATGGAAGGTGGGCATGAATCCAGGTGAAATTACAGGAAGGAAGATGGGTTATAAATGGAGGAGGGAAGTGAACAAGATGATAGCCAAGATTCCTTTTTTTTTTTCTTTTTGTTTTAAATCTGTTCTTCTTAGCTATACATGACAGTGGAACGTATTTTAACATATTACACATATATGGAGTACAAATCCCATTCCTCTGGTTGCACATGATGTGAAATTACCTTAGTGGTGTTTTCAGATTCCCTCATAGGAAAGTTATGTCTGATTCATTCTACTATCTTTCCTATTTCCACCCCCTCTCTTTTTCCCCTAGAATACCTTTTCAGTAACCATTTTACATGGATTTTGTTCCATACTCTGCCCAGAACCATCTACGAACTGCTAAGCTGATGCACCAAAAAGGTTTTTTGACTATCAGACCCCCTCCTCCATGGCAAGAGTTGTATGTCTTCTCCTTTAAACAAATCTTGCTCCGTTTACTCTTCCCTTCCATAATAGTCCATTTTATTCCTCAAAATTTGTGAGAGAAGAACCCAGAAGGAAATTGACAAAGTAGGGAATCTACTCTCATCTCAGAACTCCGGTTTCACCACCACCTGAGCAACAGAGATAAAGTGTTTATATGCCAAATGCACTCAAGCTGAGATAGGGATTTAGGAAAAGGAGAGAGAAAGAAGGGGAGGGGGCTATATTGACTCATGAGTGGCTGATTTACAGTCTGATTAGTGAGGGTCTTTACTTGATCTTATAAAAATATTTTTTTCAGAAATTTAGCAGACAAGGTCCTATAAAGAGCAGTATGATGAGTGTAAGGAGTGGGCCCATCAATGGGAGCAGCCAGGAGAGAGTCTGGTCCAGAAAGTTCCAGGGAGATGACTGTTGCTGCTTCTGGCATTTCCTGATGTTCTCCCAGAGTTCAGCTGCTTTTTCTTGGACTATCCAGATTTGTTGGTGAAGTAACAGCATTCCTCTCCTAAAGACACAAGTGCCTCCCCTCTCTGTCATTAGTAAGTCAACGACTTTCCTATTTTGGAGAACTACATTGGCTAAGGAGGTGACTTGGATTTGAAGAGACTCTAGGGAGTCTGCCAAAGTCCTCATTCAATTCTTGGGAGAGTTCATAGTAAAGATGGTGGCAGTACCTATTCCTACCACCCCCTTACTGCTGCTGCCAATATGCCTGATCCGATGAGGACTGGAGCAAGGACTGCTCTTTTTCATCTAAGAGATTGAAGTGGAGTCCAGGAGTAGCAGGAAAGGGCCAGTTCAACCTCCCTCTCAGAGTATATGATTATGTCAGGTGTGAGGACAGGGAGGCAGAAAGTGGGAACAGGGGGTGTCAGGCAGTGAGGAATGGAGCTTCCACAGAGGACGAAGATGCCACATTGGCTCTGGAGTGGCTGGGTGACATTGTAAGTTGTGTTGCATAGGAAACTGTTAGGTACCATGGTGGAATAGAGACAGAGTGGGGAAGGGTGCAGCAAAGTAGGAGACAGTGGAATAGAGTGGTCCCAAGGAATTGCAGGAGGAAGGGTTAGATTCAAAGTCCATGGAGAAGGGATAGGGTTTGCTATCCATGAGCCATGGGTAAGAGGGATGAGAGCCAGCAGTCAGAAGAATAAGATGGATTAGAATTGTTGAGGAGTTGAAAGGTTGTGTTGAGAAACGTGAGCAGAGGGCTCTTGGTGTGAGGGTAGTAGTGTTTGTGATGGTTTGAGCTACATTGTGTATTGACTGGTCAACCGGATGTATGTAGGCCTTAACAATTTGATTATTCCTGCCAGATCTCTACCCTGCCTATCTATCTGGACCCCAGCCTTGATGGTGGAGTCTCAAAGTGGATTTTGAGAGTAGGGAATGTGTGCTGTATGGGATTACATTGGTTACTTTTACAGTTGGGGGGAAGGAGCTTGAGAGAGTACCTTCCTGGAGTAGCTGTGAATGTGATGGCAAGAACAATAGGGACAATAAGCCTCAGCAGGACCACCTTTGCAAGCTGGCATTTGTGTTTGGAGCATGTGTACTTGCGTTGGGAAGCATATTGTCATTCCCAAGCAAGGGAGGAGCACCCTGTGATGAAATCATGTGGCATGGTGATTGTGCAGGCATCAAATTGGAGAATGATAGGAGTATTTGGTGTGCTATCCCTGCAGATGGAGTTAAGAAGAGCTGGTGTGTCCCAGGTCTTGCGAACCTGGAATTGCCAAGAGTCTAATGTTTGGAGTGCATAGAGGAAAAAAGAGAATAGATGGAAAAAAGGGAAATAAGAGATTTCTTCTGGAAAGAAGTCAGAGATGGTGTCTTGTAGGTGGAGGGATGAAATCCATACCTGAAATTGGGGTGGGACTACAGGGGAGGAAATCATCCACATATTGCAGGAGAAGACTAGGTGTCAGGAAAGAGAAGAGAGATCCTTAGAAAATGCTTGGAAAAGAAAAGGGGTCTGTCTTGAATTCCCTGGGGACAAAATGTCCAGGTGAGTTGTTGGGAATGATGAGTATCCAGGTCAGTTCATGTAAAGGCAAAGATACCTTGTGAGTTGGGATGGACAGAGAAATAATATCTTTAAGATGTAAGAACATAAAGCAAGTGGTGTTATTATAGAAGAGGGACAATAGAATGTAAGGGTTGGGAACTACTGGATTAATTGGAAGGACTGCTCTGTTGATGATATGGAGGTTTTAGACTAAATGATTAGCTCCATTGGGTTTTTTAAAGAGTAGGGCAGGGTGTTAAAAGGAGGGTAATGGGATGAAGGAATCCTATTTTTAAGATCTGTTATGATGGGCTTTTGCCTTTGGAGATGAATCAGGGACAACGGGTATTGAGGCTGACCGAAGGAGGGGTCCATCAGGGATGTGGAGATGGGCATATGGTGAGATCTGAGAAATGGATGGTCACATCTCAAACATGAGGGTGAACCAAGTGTGGAGGCAGAGGGAGTGAAGGAGGTGGGTTACTCGGGTCAAAGAAACAAGGAAGGTAGTGTGTGTGCAGGGAAAGAGGGAATTCCTAAGAAGAGGATGAAGAGAGATCTGTAGGTGCCGGGGTGCGTTGTTCCATTTTTGGACTTATGCAAGGGAAATGAAGGATGAGGGATGGTTTAAATTGTGACAGGAGGGTCTCTTCAGATGAAGGGAGTGGGGCAGATTAGGGAATAATAGTGCTGTCTGGCAATTGGGGGCCCATTTTAGCATAGTGTTGAATAGCCTCTTTAAGACGGGACAGAAATTGGGCTGGATTCTCATTAGTGTCTGTGTCTCAGCTGCATGTGCTTGGATAGTGGCCCAAACCTCTGTCTCAGGAAGGATGGCATAGTACAGAATGATATAGATACCATGACATGTCAGATCAGAGGACTTGGTAAGGTAATGGAATTCTTTAGTATAGGAATGGAGATCAGTAGATTAGGAACCTAAATATTTCTCAATCTGGGAGAGGTCAGTGAGTGAGAATGGAAAGTGAGCATGCACATTGCCTTCAGCACCAGTACCTCTGCAATGGTGGGAGGAGCCTGTTGGAGCAACCCAGTGGGGCCCTTGAGAGAGGGTATGAGGAGGAGAGAAAGAAATAAACGGAGAGGTGGGAGTCGGGGGGTGATATTGGGGTCAATAGAAGAGGAAGGGGGTGAAGGAGGGACCAGAAAGGGAAGAAAGGTCCCTATTTAGTGACGGTGTGTCGAAGTGAGATGATGAAGGTGTGCCTTGGGTGAGCAGAGGAAGAAGCATAGGGTGGAGGTTGAGGAAATGATCTGTGGGTCAAAAGATGGGAAATTGATAGAATTGGGAGATGAAAGGGTTAAGGGGGAGCAGAGAGGAGGACCTGTGCAGGGAAGTTGGACTGACACAAATAGGGGTGAGAGCAAAGAAAGGAGAAGGCTAAAATATGGGGAATGCTTGCCCCTTCCCACTGCAGTGACCGAAGTTGAGAAGTCCTGTGTGATGGTGGGATTGGAAGCCCATTCTCCAGCCAAGAACTCATTATCTAATTCATATGGGGCCCAGGCTGTGTTACAATAGAAAATGAACTTGGAAAGTTTGAGATCTGGCTTAAGGTGTGGTCTGATGTGTCATTTATTTGTGAGTTTAGGTCATTCAAGGTTACAGAAACTTTAGGAGAGTGGCTAGAAAAGCAACATTTAATTTTCATAATGGAACAGGTGTGTCCCCTTTGAACTGTGGAATGACATCTGATTCTTCTAAAGTAGCTTTTTTTGTTGGGGGTGGGGAATTACCTCGTTGTTAGTAGCTGTGTCACATAGGACTGTTTTGGGAAAATCAGTTAGGGCTTTTATGTGGCACATTACATCTTATAGATCATCTAGAACTAGATAATCATACCAGTGAAAAACTGATTGAGTCTCCCTATGGAGGAGGAGAGGAAAACTTGAAGGTCTCAATTTGGCTTAGAACAGACTTGTGACTCTGGCAGGGTCTTTTAGAACTCTTTCTTTCTAACCTCCCAGGTTTATGTGTATGGGAGGACTGATGTGAGTGTACATTTCAAGTTACATTAAAAGTCATTGCCTTTTCCTTTCATGTCCATGTATGACTATCCTTTGTTCATATTCTCCTGTCAAAGATTTTAGACCCAGTTGGTCAAAATTATCCTTCTTCCCACATACTCGTAGGGTCAGGTGAGATTCCTCAGGGGTCACCCTTGAGAACACATATGAAGCCTCTTGACTCCTTCATTCTTCCTCTAGCAGTTGAGCCATCTTCCAGGATGGGTCAGGGTCTTGCTGACCACACATGGCTCCCTTGGAAGCATCAGGGACATTTCCCTCACTGATGACTCTCCTCTTGGTGAACTGTGTGCCAGTTGGCTTCCTAATCTCTAGGGTTCTCTTGATCCCAATGATTGGCAGGTAGGGTGACTCACGTAGACTTTCAGGGCCCTTCAAGGGATCCTGTCTTTCCCTGGGTCCTAGCTGACCATAAGAGGGCAAGTACCAAAATGATGGCTAAGCTTTTTCTTGGCCTGTTGACTTTGGATTCCAAGTATTGGTTTTAAACATGCAGCATACCAGTTTCACCTGAGTTAAAGTGGGAATATTGGGTTAAAACTTCAATGTGTATAATTTTGATTTTAAATTAATTGGGGTCAGTATTAGTGCTGGACGTTAAACCTTTTATCTATTATATCTTGTTTACTTTGAGATCATAGTAATCTTTATATCAAAAACACATTTGAACACAATTTCAGATAAGCTTAATTCTAGCCTATTTTGGAGCCATCCTGACATGGAAAAGGATGAATACAGAGCCTTAATTCAGGTGAGGTGGCCTCTTCAAGATTTTTTTTTTTTACTTCAATCACTTTATTATGACCTTACTTAATAGGTACAGATATTGATCATGGTATACAGCCACAAATGAAAATAAACTTTGTGTTTAAAATAGTCTCTGAAGCTGATCTCTGCTTCTTTTAAAAAGTACCATTCTACAGATTTCTCATTTCCAGCTGGGTCCATAATGCAATCTACCTGTAGCTTCTTTGCCAGTCATCAGTGAGCTGGGGCACACTGCACAATGTACTGGAGTCAGAGAGACCCATTTCTCTGCAGGCATTCATAAGTGGGGACACCAGCAGGTCAAAGGAGTGGTTTAACACCAGTGTGTGGGGTGCACACTGTGATGCTACTGCAGTGGGAATGGCAGTCCTCATCATGTTCTGGGGGAAGGCTCCATCATGTCAGTGTTGGCTGTTACTTGGGAGGGACGTGGGGCAGTTGTCCTCCATAAAGACAATGGTTCATGTCCAGAAGCTTCACAGGGAGAGGTGGGGTCAGGAATCACAACATCTCTCTGTGGCACTAACACCCAATCTCGTCAGCAGTGAAGGCTCAGCTAAGGTGGGGGTGTGTGGTGGGATCCAGGCAGGGGCTCAGGCCCTCCTAGCCATGCATACCATGTCACAGTCAGGACTTTTCTCTCAATCTTCCAGCTACAGTTCCAACCAGAAAGCAATGAGGAGTGAGTCATGGCTGGAGCCAGGTCAGTAGTCTCTCAAGTGAAGTGCTTGTGGGACTGAGCACCAACAACTTGGCTGGTCTAGGTGAAGCTCTACTCTGAGCATCGGAGGTCATGTGTCCAGAGGCAGGGTGACAGGCCTTGGTATGCTCCTCTGGGCAGGGTAGCCATGGTAATTTTGAATAATTTTTCCACCAATTCAGTGGCAGGACTGGGAGGACAGGTGGTGGGACCTGACTGGGTGACTGCATTCAGTGGCAACATTGGCATAAATCAACATGAAGCTGGTCACATCCCTGGTCTTGGATGGACAGTTCCTACATCTCCTGATCCTAGAAGTTGGTGCCCTCCATTCTCTTCTGTCACAGTACCCTCCCCACCATGGCAGAGTGCAGTGTGTTTGAGTCAGAGTAACTTACTGAACTATGGAACATGAGGTGCTATCTATGGAGCGAGTGCTCTGGACTATCTTTGGGGCACCTGAGGTGGGTTTATGTCCCCTAAAGTCATTGATGGTCACATGATAGGTCCCTTCTGAAGAGCTCCTCATGGCTAAAAGCACCTGAGGATTCACTGGGTAATCATGTGAAATCCTCTTCCACAGCATGGTTATTATGCAGATTTCAGGTCACTTATCTAGTTAGGCTGTGATCCCAGGAGGATGCTGAACCTCTCCTACTCTTGACAAGGCCGGGTCTATTGACACAGTATGCAGGGACTTTCTCTTTCTCACATTTACCCCTGCATGGGGGAGACTCTTCCTCCCTTTAAGGTGGAGTTGAGGCAGCAGGTTTGGGTATCTTGCTTTGCTGCTGTCCAGAGTCTGTGGATTTTCCAAGGTTTTCATTTTTCTCCTCTTGAATTGCAGTGCTCTCCCATGATCCTGTACCTCAATATGCAGCAAGACACCTGCTGCTGCTCTTAATTCTTACAAGGGTCACTTGGTGCTGAGTGCCTCTGAGCATCTATCCTATAACCTACAATCAATATTCGTCTTTACAAAATGGTAGAGTGCCTCCTTCAGACCATGTAGATATGGTGCATTTACTTGGGTAAAAAAAAAAAAAAAAAAAGTATAAATGATTTCAACTTTTACTTGACATAATTAAGTTTATTAACATAATTTTTTGAGGGTTTGGTAATTCTGTGTATTGTGATTTTATAATTTGTAATAATTTGTGTTTCTAAATGTTCTTGGTAGTTTATTTTTTAAAATTGTATAAAACATGAGACTTTGAGACTCTCTGCGGATACCCAATCTCAGTGTTCTCTTTAGTAAGGAGGAGAAAATGACTCCAACTGCTTTACCTAATACTTAGACATACTGTTGTGGCAACATGAGACATCACATCCAAAGTTAACTCAGAGATTGTGATTTGACTTTAGGTTTTATGAAGATGGCCAACTGGCCCATATCTTTTGTGTCAATATTTAGGTAACCCAGAAATGAAACTTAGAATAAAAAAAGTGCAGGAGAGCATTTTGAAGTAAAAATGTTATCAGTGGCTGACATTTTGATGAGTCAGAGTACTATGTACTGCACACAACATGTTATATATTTTCCAAAGCATTTGCACATATAGACTTCATACATAATAGTGTTAAATATGTACCAAAGATTCATAGAAATGGATAAACTGGTGTACTTGTTATTTTATTAGGTGACATTAAAATTGTGACAAACGCTGTTTTCCAAAACCATTAATATGTGAATATGAGTGCTAAATATCATTTTTAGGTAAGATTAAGTGGTTAAGGTGTAGCTCTGTGGTAGAACATACACCAAATGATTATGAGGCCCCAGGTTTCATGCTGAACACCACACGCACAAAGAGAAAAAAAAAAAAAAGAAAAAAGAAAGAATGAAAAAGTTATTGCTTGGACCAATAAATAAGTACTTTTTGGGCTTTTCTTTGGCACCAGAGATTGAACCCAGGTGTGTTCAGTTACTGAGCCACATCCCTGGCCTGCCTTTATATTTTTAATTACAGAGAGGGTCACTCTGAGTTGCTCAAGGTCTCACTAGGTTGCTGAGGCTAGCTTTAAATTTCTGACTCTCCCGCCTCAGACTCCTAAATCACTGGGATTACAGGCATGTGCCATTGTGCCCAGCCAAAGAAAGAATTTGGAAATCTCTAAGTGAGAGTAGCTGTCACATTTAAGTGTACCCCCATGAAATGAATAGATTTCCCAGCAGAAATGCTATATGCCAAGAAGGAAGGGAATGAGTTTTTAAGGACTGGAAAGAAAATAAGTAGGAATAAAGATGAAGACACCCAGCAAGGACATAGTGTATTTCCTTAAGAGATGGAAAAATAAAGAATTTCATGACAAGCATACACTGAGGACATTTTTGACAACCATGCCAGTCTTACAAAAGACACTTAAGGGAGTCATACATCCAGAAGTACAAGAATAGTAACTATCCACTGGGGATATAGCTCAGTTGGTAGAGTGCCTGACTCACAAGCACAAGGCCCTGGGTTCAATCCCCAGCACCGCAAAAAAAAAAAATAAATAAATAAAATAAATAAATAAATAAAAAACAAGAATAGTAACTATCATCAAGAAGGCAAGGAAAAACATGCATCCCACTAGAAGAGTAAATATTCAGAGTAAATTTTAAAAATAAAAAACCAAAAAAAACCAAGTACTATGAATTCAGTAAATTACCAAACTTCAAAAATGAACAAGATGGAAAGAAATGAAAAAAGTATTCAAACCAACTTGAAAATAAATAAATAAATAAATTCACAGGAAAATGTTCTTAACTAACAAGAATAATTTTGAAAGGAAAAGGGCTAGATTCCCGAATTTAAAAACACAGACTGAGTGGGTAAAAAAAAAACACCCAACCCAACATGCTGCCTAGGAGAAATTCATTCCGACTGCTGAAGACACAGACTGACAGTGAAAGGGTGGAGACAGACATTCCATACCCACAGAGAGCAGAACAGCAGAAATAGCTGCTCTTCCATCAAAATGGACAGGCTTAAAGAAAAGAGGGTCAGTATGCAGTGGGGAGGGGCCCATTCACCAGGAAGACACAGTGCTCCTGACTTCATGTGTGCCTACTGACAGGGTACACTCTTCTCTCAGACAACAACTACCATATTGTAGGATCTAGTATGGTCACACCCAGAGACCTAATGGTGCACTTTATCATCGATCAACAAATCACTTAGACAAAAAACTAAAAGAAAGAAAAATCACAAACTATATTACAAGTCAAAAGAACAGTCATTTAGGAAAACTTCATGTCTAACACCTGCAGAATACAGCTTTTTTTTTATCACAGCATGAAACTTTCTCTAGAATACAACATATATTTGACTGTGGACAAGTCTTAAATACAAAAATGTTGAAATAATATTCTGTATATTTTCTGATCACAATTAAATAAACAAGGAAGTCAACCACTGTGTTAGTCAGTGTCTCACTTCTGTGACTGAAATACCTGTCAAGAAAATCTTAAAAGAAGAAAGGGTTATTTTGGCTCATGGTTTCAGAAGCTCAGTCCATGGTTGGCTAGCTCCAAGGCAGAACGGGCATGGCAGGACACAGTGGAGGTACACTGCTGAGCTCTGGCAGCAGGGAAACAGAGACAGACAGAAAGGGAAAGAGACTCCAGGACACACCATCACTGACCTACTCCCTCAGCTCAGTCCCTCCTCCTGTGGCCTGTTCAGCCAGCAGGGGATTAAACCACAGATGAGGTCAGGGCCCTCATGATCCAGGCATTCCTGAAGACCCCAACTCCAGTCCTACTGCACTGGGACCATTCTTTCATTCCAGATCCAAACCAGAACAACAAAAAATGTAGACATTATACAGAGAGTCTGAATAAGACATTTGAATAAACAGTGGGTCACAGAGGAACTCAGAAGTGAAATTTTTAAAATTTATTCAAAAATTAAAATGAAAATGGGTTCTAGCTTCTGTAGCAATGCCCTCATGAGCACTATCCAGGTCCCGCATGGAAGACTTAATCACTCCAATGTCATAAAATGATCACAAAGCAGTTTTCAAGGATATTTGTCAGAGTCATTTCCATGCATCCAACTGTGAAACTTCAGAGAAAAGTCAAAATAGGCATTGTTTATGGGTAACAATGACTTAGAACACATACAGTTAAACATCTCATAAAATTTTAGTAACTGAAAAATTCAATTATTTTAGACAGCATTTTAAGATTACCCAAATCGTGACTGATGGCATCTTATCAGGACAGTTACAAATCCCATACACTAGCATACAATGACTCCCATACCAACATAACTTTTAAAGAATTTACTGTTGTCAATGTTCCCATAGAATTCAACATAACAAATAGCCTGAAGTGCTTAATATCTCCTGTTTGTAAAATAAACATCTGAAAAATTATGGGGTTCTTTGAAATATCCAAAATTTACCTTCAGTTTGAAGAAATTTAATTTAGAACTCTGATCCTGCAGAGGTCTGCCAAAGATGTTGAAACAGGTTTAAAGCATCTGATTAAAACAGAATTGAACCCGGGCGTGGTGGCACAGGCCTGTAGTTCCAGCAACTTGGGAGGCTGAGGCATGAGGATCACAGGTTGAAAGCCAGCCTCAGGCACTTAGCAATACCCTAGTCCAGCCTGGGGAATTTGTTCAGACCCTATGTCAAAAGTGAAAAACAAAGATACAAATATAGAATTTATGATCACTGTGAAATCATATTCAATCAAAGACAGTGACAAATGAAAACAAAAAACCCTGAGCTTTATTTTTTTCAAGTCTTGGATTTCTACAATATAGAAAATCAAATAAAGTCCACACAGACAACAAAAAGTCATCCTGGAGGATTCAAGATGGCGGGCTAGAGGAAGGCTGCATTCCTACTTGCTCCGTGGATTCCTACTTGCTCAGGATTCAAACAGCAGGAATATGGCTCTCAATGAGATTTTACATTCAAATCACATATAAGGGATCCCCAGTCGCCACTCCGGAACCAACTCTGCCGGGCTGGGCTCGGCCCGGGGCAGCTACCACCCGGGATCGACGGACCCTGTAGCTGAGTCGGAGTCTCTGACCTGGGTCTGCGCCAGCCAGCAAGTGAGTGCGGGTCCACAGCAGCGGCTTTAGAGTCACTGGCCAGGCTCCGGCACCAGCCAGCAACCTCCCAGGCCTCGGAGAGGCAGAGAGGGACCGTCTCCGGCTACCTGGGATTCTGACCTGCAGCCGGTCTTTCAAATCACATATAAGGGGTCCCCAGTCACCGCTCCAGAACCAACTCTGCTGGGCTGGGCTTGGCCCGGCTGCGGGCAGCTACTACCCGGGAGCGCCGGACCCCACAGCTGCTTCGGAGTCACTGACTTGGGTCTGCGCCAGCCAGCAAGTGAGTGCAGGTCCACAGCAGTGACTTTAGAGTCACTGGCCAGGCTCTGGCACCTGCCAGCAACCTCCCAGGTGGGGACCGACCATCTCAGGCTGCCTGGGGCCTCCCATGGCTTCTGGAGAGGTCTGGCTGGGAGCCTCTGGGATCGCTGACTCCAGCGGGGAGTTGGGACCCCTCGGCGCCATTTTGCAGCTTCCCTGGCAGAGGGCCCATCTCCGGCTGCCTGGGTCCTTGCCCTGGCTTCTGGAGAGGTCTGGCCGGGAGCCTCTGGGATCGCTGACTCCAGCGGGGAGTTTGGACCCCTCGGCGCCATTTTACAGCGTCCCTGGCAGAGAGAGTCCGACTCCGGCTGCCTGGGGATTTGGAGCTGCGGCCGGTCATCTGACCCACTGCGCCGTGGCTCCTGGAAAGGTCTGGCCAGGAGCCGCTGGGGTCGCTGACTCCAGCGAGGAACTTAGGGCCTTTGGTGCCAGATTACAGTGTCCCCAGGAGAGAGCAACCACCTGGTACCGCCTGAGCCCCCAGCGAGGAGTTCAGGCCAGCCTGGGCACTCAAGCCCAGTGTCTCCATCACTGAGCACAGTTCTGTGACACCACCCCAACTTGGTCTAGTGCCCAGGTCCACACCCTGGCCCGGAGTCTACCACCTTGCTGTATCTATCAATTGTCTATCAACACTAGGCTGCCTCTGCCCAGAAGCATTGATCATTCCCAACCTGGAGGTAGTGGGACAGCACCTTTCTTGGGTCACCACTTGATCAAGCACCTCGCAAGCAACAGGTGAGTTACTGGAAATCTGCAGGGACACTTTAAGTCTTCACAGGGAAATTGTAATCCCTCAGATTCGCACTACTAGAGGGAAAGATACACGAGCACCATAAGAAAACACGGGAAGAAAGTGTCCCAATCAAACCTAGATGATATATCAAGGAACCCAAAGACAGCATGGTAGAAGGAATGACAGAAAGGGAGTTCAGAATGTTCATAATTAAAATGATCAGAGAAGAGAATGATGTGACAAGAGAACAGATTTGGGCTATGAATAATCAGCTAATAGAGTAACTGCAGGAAGCAAAAAATCACTTCAATAAAGAGATAGAAATTCTGAGAAAAAAACAAGCAGAAATTATTGAAGGAAACAAGGAAATGAAGGAAACTATCAACCAAGTTAAAAACTCGATAGAAAGCATAATTAACAGAATAGATCACTTGGAAGACAGAACCTCAGACAATGAAGACAAAATATTTAATCTTGAAAACAAAGTGGAACAAACAGAGAAGATGGTTAGGAATCATGAACGAACCCTCCAAGAAATATGGGACATCATGAAAAGACCAAATTTAAGAGTAATTGGGATTGAGGAAGGCACAGAGATACAAACCAAGGGTATGAAAAATCTGTTCAAGGAAATATTATCAGAAAATTTCCCTAATATGATGAATGAGATGGAAAATCAATTACAAGAAGCTTACAGGACACCAAATGCACAGAATTACAACAGATCCACACCAAGGCACATTATAATGAAAATACCTAACATACAAAACAAAGATAGAATTTTAAAGGCTGCGAGAGAAAAGCATGAGATTACCTACAGGGGGAAACCGATACGGATATCAGCAGATTTCTCAGCCAAGACCCTAAAACAAGAAGGGCCTGGAACAACATATTTCAAGGTCTGAAAGAAAACGGATGCCAACCAAGAATCTTATACCCAGCAAAACTTACCTTCAGATTTGATGATGAAATAAAATCCTTCCATGATAAACAAAAGCTTAAAGAATTCACAAAGAGAAAGCCTGCCCTACAGAACATTCTCAACAAAATATTTGAGGAGGAAGAAACAAAAAATAACAATCTCAGTCATCATGGGGAGGAACTACCCTGAAGAAAGAGTCAATCAAAGGAGAAACAAAGTTAAGCTAAAAAGTCATCCTGACAAAACACAAAGCTTGGACTTCCTAGGCCAGGTATCAAAGGTGAAGAAATGTTTTCTGTACTATGGTTGATTTTCCTGATGTCGGGGACACTGAGATAACCGGGAATGTAAATCGGATGAAGTTATTTAGCTTTAATTAGAGACTGCAGGAGTGTGTGCCCAAGTTTATGAGTCATATAAGAATAAGGAAATCAGTGCTATAAATAGGGGCATACATGACTCTTAGAAAAAACTGAAAATGCATAAAGTGTCCAGTTGCCCTGAACAAGGAGAGACATGCAGAAAAATCAATCAGGTTACACTGGAGGAAAATAGTGCTCTAAACTGTGAAACTGCAGTCCAGAACATGGTGGGACATTCAAAGAAATGGGTTTCAGAATTAAAAAAAAAAAAAAGAAGAAACATATATACACTAACTAGAAAATGTCTTCCAAAGTTTTCCCTAATACTAGGTCAGGATTTTAAGAAAAACTTGACATTTTAATATAGTGAAATAGATTGATTTGTGTGAAATATCAGTTCTCAATATTTAGAAAAAATTTGGAAAATATATCACATAACTTAGAGTCAGTGTGGATACTCACAAATACCCCTTATAAAATTCTTGTTGCATCAATGCTTTGAAGCATCCTCTGATGCATTATGACTGTTTAGACCTACAATTTTCTCTTATGCCAGCAGTTTTGACTCAAACTGCCTTCTGCCCATTCATGGTCCATCATTCTACTTTGAGGTTTTTATTCTACAACAGTGGTATAACAACCCTATGATAATAAATTTCCATTGTTCTTACCACACACACCCACCTTACAGATCCTTCACAGCTCTCCTACTTACTGCTTCCCTGCTGCTTTATTTGTTGATTACATCCACACTATGAAAAAACCTGAATTGGTTATTTTTTCTAACAAGTCATACTTTCAAGCTCTTAACAAGTTTCTCATCAAATCATGTCTTTATTATACAATTTGTATTGTATTATATATTTTGTATTGAAAATCATATACACCAATTAGAAAAGTTCGCACAGTTATTTCAAGTGAAAAATCAAGGAAATCAGCAAAAGTTAAAGGGTTTGCCTTAAAACAATAATTTAGAAAGTCTTATTGCATAAATTCTAGAACCATATGCTCCCTCTTAACACTTTCTAACATGGAAAAAGACACATGTAAAAATAGAGAATACCTATTTTTACAAATTAAAAAGTCAGAGTGGGTAATTCCAAATGCATCATGTTAAACGTTCATTATTTTAACTCAGACTAGTTGTATGGAGTTTCCTTTGCTTATAGTAATGACTTTCAGACCACAGATCACATTCATATCCACCTAATTTATTGTTGCCTGTTGTACTTAGATGACATGAAAACAGTGAGCTTAAAAAAGAACAGCAATCAGGTATCTGGTTGCTGGCCTGTTCTTCTCCCTCTTTATCCTTCTGCTGCTGCCATGATGTGGGCTGTCCTTCACTGTTCATTCACCATGATGCTGTAAGTGACCTCAGACCACACAAAAGAGCCACCCAATTTTGAACAGAAATCCATGATCATCTTTCCTCCTATAGGTTGATTTATCATGTGTTCTGACAGACCAATGGAAATCTGGGTAACATATGAAGAGAACTGGAATGCTGGAATCCTGTATAATATTTATTACTTGCATAGGGTTTTTTTTTTTTTTTTTTTCCTTTGTAAACCCTTTTTTGTGTGTTTCAAAGGAACTGGGAAAACTGGAAACTATCCCACATTCCTAACATTTGCAAGTTGTTTCTCTAATATGAGTAATTTCATGCACAGAAAGGAAAATGAAACATCACACATTCAGGTATTTGTTTTCACAAGTGAGTGAAATTCTTTGAAGACTACAGAGAACACTCAATGAGAAAGAGAGAGAGAGAGAGAGAGAGAGAGAGAGAGAGAGAGAGAGAGAGAGATCTTTTTTCCTTCAACTCAACTTTTCACAATCCTTTCATGTATTAGAACGTGACCGAATATTAGTTGCTATTTTTTTGCATTCAATGGACTTTTCTCCAATAGATCTACTTTCAGGCTTAAAAGGGAACTGCAATAATGGATGGCATTTCACCTTTTCTTTATTAACAGGGTTTCACTCAAGTAGGAGCTTTTTGGTGTTTCAGAATGTAACTGCGACAAGTGAAGGCTTTCCCACATTGTTTATATTCACAGGGCTTTCACCACATTTCTTACATTCAATCTTTAGTATGATTTATGTATTGTAGGGATTTCTGGCCAGTGTACAGACTAGTGATGCCCTTGAGTCAAGCAAACACCTCAGGACACAATAGGCACCCTGTTTGAATGACTTAGAAATGCTCTGCAACTCCTCTGTCCTTGAGGCCTGGAGACATTATCTTATTATAATAACATTTGCTACTAGTGGACCCTGAGAAGCAAGCAAGTTATAAGATTTGCACATGTGCAAAGTTAACCAGACTATGTAGCCTAGTGTAACTTGATATGACCCTGGAGTAGATAATAAAACTGGACTGGCTTTCCCACAGAAGACACTTCTTGCTGTTCACCATCCTGAGTGCTTGCCTCTTTATTGCTCTCCCCTTAACCTTTTAGCTGGACCCCAATTAACCTTTATAGCTGGCACTGGAACAGGGACCATTCCAGATGTGTTGAGAGAAGGGAGATAGCTTACACCTTGGAACAGGCTTTGACATGCATCTCTCTTTGACTGGTACTGATCCCACTGGTAAGTTATGGGGAATTCGCTGTCTGATGCTCAACACAGTCATCAGGCTGACCTTTCTTATTTGCTACATAAGGCTAAATATACTGTAAGGAATGCTGATCTTGCTGCTTTTTTGTCTGAAATAGATTCTTGCTGTCCATGGTATCTGGAAAGAGGGTCCTTAATACCTAAGGATTGGGAAGATATAAGTGAAAAATTGCATGCAGAGCCAAGGGCTCCTATACCTGGGTTACATCCGTGGTAATTGTTTTGCATGCTATCTCAGAAAGAGCCTTAGTAGAGTGACAAACTTCTCCTGTTGTCTCTAAGACTGAAGTTTTTTTCTCAGCCCTCTCCTTACATTCCTACTCCTGCCCCTTCTCCTTTTCCTCCCCCAGTCCAGTTTTGTTTATCAAATGTCTTAAGTAGGCAGTTACACAGGGAGAACCTCATACCTTAGCTGTCTGCCCCATTAGATAACAATGTGAATCATCCAAAATATGAGCAATTGCCTTTTGCTGTGTTTAAAGAATTGACAAGGATGGTGTTGGAGAGTGAAATTACTATTAATAATATGATAGAGGGGCTGGGAATGGATTATGCCTCTATTCCAATGACTGCAAAGCATTGGCAAAAATGGTTTCTTCTGTTCAAAATAGTGTTTTTACAAGAATACTGATTTAGCTCATGTTCAAGCTGAGGATAATGCTCAGGGAAATGTTAATATTGATTATGATGATTTATTTGACATGGGTGAAAGAGGGACATTACAACATCATTCTCCCACAGCTGCCATTGAGTAGAGTAGAACGTATATCTATGGTTACATTCTAATCTGTGCAATGGAGAAGGATCCCAGACACTCAGGATCCTTCTAAGTCCTTTGCTGTAATTGGACAAGCCTTGGATGAGCCTTTTGATAATTTGGTTAACTGATTGACTAAAGCTATTGAAAGACAAGTAGACAATTTGGAGGCCACCAATAGTCTGACCAAACAACTGGAAGTAATGAAATCTATTTACCATGAAGTGGATGCTACACTTTCTGATTTAATAAAGGCATGTCAGAATGTTTGAACTGAAACTCATATAGTGACTTTACTGGCTGCTACTTTGAAGCCCCCTGAAAAAAACTGTTGCAATTGTGAAAAACCTGGTCACTTTCAAAATGACAGTAGCATTAAAAAAAAAAAAGGGCAGGACTACAAAAATGGCCCAGACATATTGAGTCTGTCATAAAAGATATCATTGGGCTAATCAATGCAGATCTAAAGCAGACATATTGGGAAACTCAATTATGGGTTACCTCCAGACCTAGGGCCAAGGAGAGAGGAATGCTTTTCACCTACAGTTACAGATGTCTCCTTCACAAATGTTTCCAATTCAAAAAAATTCCTTCCACAAATCCTATCATGCCAGTAGAGGGAGCACAGAAATAGTTGTGATTACTACTGAGGATTGTCAAGTATGTCTCCCTGGGGGAGTCTTTAAAATCGCTACCCAAATTCAAGGACCTTAACCCAAAGATACCTTTGGTTTAATTTTGCCCTGCTCACACAGTGGTAAAAAAGGAAAATTTGTAATTCCTGGAATCATTGATACTGATTATACTGGTGTAATGTACATTCAAGTGTGATCTCACGTACCCTTAAATCTCCCCAAAGTTTCCTCCAATGTTCAAATGTCATTCCTTACATTCCTGCACAACAACCCCTAAATGAAAGAGTGAATGCAGGGTTTGGTTCCATTGTTATTGCAGCATGCTTATCTACTACTGAATATAGACCAAATTTAACCCTTTGTTTAAATGAGCAATCACAGTGTTGTTGGACACCTGTGCTGTTGTTAGTTATTCCCTTGTCAATGTGGCCCCTTGCATGGCCCTTACAAAGAGCCACTCCAGTTTGGGCCATAGGAGGCAATAACAAACAGGTGTTTAAGAGCTCTCTATGGTTGCAATGCTCTACCCTGCCCAACCAATGGCAAGTTATTATTCATATTCAACCAAACTTTATGGTAGTTCCCTTTCCTATATGGGGCAGAGATACCTTGCACAAATTACAAATGTCTATGAAGTCACCATTTTTTAGGGGCCTCCGAGGATCTGACCACCTTGCCATTAAAATGGAAGGTCACCACTCCTGTTTGGGTAGAACAGTGGCCATTTTCTAAGGAGAAGGTGGCAGCTGCAGAGGTCCTCATTCAAGAACAGTTATAATTGGGACACATTGAACCTTCGAGCAGTCCATGGAATATGCCCATTTTGATCATAAAGAAGAAATCAGGGAAATGGAAATTCTTATAAGATTAAGAGAAATAAATATACACAACCCTATGGGTCCTCTTCAAGGTGGATTGCCTAACACTAACTTAATTCTTCAGGAATTCTTCTTATATGTAATAGACCTGTTGTGTGTGTGTGCGTTTAACTATTCCTCTCTCTCTTGATGATTGAGAAAAGTTTGCCTTCACAATTCCTGTTCTCAATCATCATAAGCCTGTTGATAGATATCACTGCAAAGATTTTCCTCAAGGTATGTTAAATAGCCCCACATTATGTCAACATTTGGTAGATAAGGCTCTTCAGCCTTTCCATCAATTATTCTCACATATTCCTGTTTATCATTATAAGGATGATATTTTGCTGGGCCAAAACTTACAGAAGATACTTTACTTACATTGAAACACATTCTAATGCAATCTGGCCTCCAGGTGGCCAGAGAAAATTCAAGGACAACTCCCTATTAACTACTTCAGACACAAAATACTCTAGTGTTATTCCATTCCATGTATTCAAAAATTAACTCTTCCTTCCAAATTTTCCTTAATTCATTTACAACAAATTTTAGGACATTTAAATTGGGCCCGACTTATATTTCTTTAACTATTGATATGCTGTCACTTTTTTCAGCTGTTAAAAAAAAAAAAAAAACATAATCCCACCATTTTTTTCCAGTTAACACCTGCACTGTTCTTCAGCATCTTAATGAAAAATTACCTACAGTTCTTATAGACTCCCCAAAATCAATGTTCCTTTATCTCCAACAATCTTTACTGGAAAGCCTCATGCCTTTGCTGCAGCTGTTGCCATTTATAATCAAGATTTGTCTATAATAGAGTGGGTATATTCTCCTCACTTTTCAGGAAGAAATGTTCTCCCTCATGCTGATTCGTATGCTCAATTGATCTCAGATGATCACAATCGTATTTTATCTCTTACAGGAACAGATATACATAGACTTTTACTTATGGAATGGCTGTACATACACAATATTTAAATTTAGTTCATATTATCAAGTTATCTGATTTTTTAGCTCTTATTGCTTTCCATGCACCTCTGGATAAGGACCTTTCCTTTTGTGTCAAGTCTCTCATGCTCCTTCTTCTATAGTCTCTTCCATTCAACTTTCCAGTGGGATTCCTGTCTACACTGATGGAGGAAAATAATGGGGTATGGTATTCAGTGATGAATAATGGACTGACTACCACACTGCCTCAAACTTCTCCTCAGGGAGAACTACCTATAATTATTTTGGCTCTTAATATGATTCCCTCTGACTTTAACATCATTCCAGATTCTCAGTATACAAACTGATGCCTCATATTTCCTCTACAATCTTGTCACCTCATTGGACTCCAATTTGTTATCCCTGCTTATCACTCTTCAATCTCTTTTACAGGATCATACAGCGCCAGTATTTCTTGCTTACATACATAGCCAGATTCCTGGACCACACACTAAGGGAAGTGCTCATGTGGATGTTGTTTTATTCTCTTTTCATGTGCCATGGAATATAATTTTTTCATTAAAATGCTCACTCTTTAATGAAAACCTTTTCGATTTCCTCTCATCAGGCCTTTTTCATTATTAATAAGTGCTCTCTTTACACACCCTTTTGATTCCCTACTTGGGAAACTGTAAAGTCTCAAGGTTTACATTCTAATGCCCCTCTGACAGATGAATGTAACTCATTTTCCTCCTTTCCACTCCTACTTTTTTTGTACATGCTAACATAGATATGTTGTCAGGCCTCATAAGGGCCAGTGCACATTATTCAGAGGTCTCAGCCGGTATGTCTCATGTGCTCCTTTGCATTGCCACCATGGGTAAACCACCTCGTTTAAAAACTGACAATGCCCCTACTTATTCTTCTAGTGCCTTTGCTCAGTTTTGAAATCCATGGAATATAATTCTAACTCATGGAATTCCCCAGTCCTACTGAACAGGCCTTAGTTGGAGTTGCATATCACAGGCTTATAGTTAGCCTTTTAAAACAAAAACAAAAAAGGATACCTAGCCTAACTCATGTTAATGTTCTGGATATTGCCTTGTTCACAACAAATGCTCTTGATGTACAATATGAAGAAAATACACATTGCTGGTCCTCTGCCCTGGACAGACACTTTACCCCTAAGGAACCACTACGAGTTTTCTGTGCAATAACAAATTTCACCAGATTTGATATGGTGGGAACCTGTACCTTTAATTATATAGGGAGGGTAAATGCTCTGCTGTTATTCCTGCAGATCCTGTTTGGAATGCTGCCAGATGTATGAGACCCATCAATCATCATGAGCTGCCATCAAGGACTTCACAATTCAATTCTCAAATTTCATTTGGCCCTGCATGAAGAGGGCTCTGATTCTAAGAAGGAACCTCCAACTATTTTGGCTATTGTTGTTATTCTTCTGTTGTTGTATCCTTATTGGTAGTGCCCCCGTACTTAGCAGAAATTGTTAATTCTCCTGAAATTTGGATCCCTCATACTATTCTTGATAACAGGACTGCTATTGACTATCTACTGTTGTTACATCATAAAGGATGCCAGAAATTTCATAATTTGTGGTTTTATTAATTTAACTGATAAGAGTGACCCCATTCAAAAGGAATTGGATCATCTTAAAGACATGATAAAGAAGGTGCACTACATGATGGTGGTTGGGACTTATTAGATTGGTTAACCTCTTGACTACCAAATTTTACATGGATAAAATAGCTTCTCATTGGAGGATGCTTATTGATACATGCCTTATTATGCTGTGCTTGTTTTTTCCAATGTCTGCCTTGCTTTCTCCCTCCACCTTCCTTAAGCAGAAGTTATGTTTATTCAAAAGGCCATACAAAACAAAGAAGGGGAGTTGTAGGGATTTCAGGCCAGTCAATGTACAGAGGAGTGATGTTCTAGAATCGAGCACTCTCCTTAGGACAATAGACCCCATCTGGATGGCTTAGAAATGCTCTGCAACTCCTCTGTCCTTGAGGTCTGGAGACATTTATCTTATTATTAAAAATACTTGGTACAAGTGGACTCTGAAAGCAAGTTATACGATCGGCACGTGCGCACAGCTAACTGCACTACGTAACCCAATATAGCTTGATATGACCCTGGAAGAGATAATAAAACTGAACTGGCTTTCCCAAGGAAGCCACCCTGTGTGCTTGCCTCTTTATTGCTCTCCCTGAAGGCAATTTGAACTAGGGATGTCTATCTCACATTTATATCTGTGAGGTTTCTCTCTAGTATGAGGCAGTTTGTTTATATGAAGGTAAGTAGAATTAGTTACTGAAGGCTTTAGCACATTCTTTACATTCAGTTTCTCTCCAGGATGAGCTATTTTGTGCCTATTAAGATGAGCAGAATTAGTGAATGCTGCCCCACACTGCTTACATTAGAAGTGTTTTTCTCCTGTTCAAGTTTGTTCATGTGTGTGAAGGTGACTGGACCTAGTAAAGGATTTGCCACATTGCTTACATTTATAAGGCTTCTCTCCAGTATGAATTGATTTATGTCTGTCAAGGCAACAAGAGAAACTGAAGGCTTTCTAACGTCGTTGACATCTATAAGTTTTTCCTCCAGTATGAATTCGTACATGCATTTGAAGATGACTAGAACAAGTGAAGGCTTTTTCACACTGCTTACATTCATAGGGCTTGTTTTAGTCAGCTATTTCGCTGCTGTGACTAAACGACCCAACCAGCACCATTGTAGAGGTGGACAATTTATGTAAGGGCTCACTGTGTCAGACGTCTCAATCCATGGACAGGCCTATTCCTCAGGGCTTGAAGTGAGGCAGAACATCATGGCAGAAGAATGTGCCAGAGAGATGCTGCTCACATTATATTCAGGAAGCAGAGAGAGGTCTCCACTGGCCAGATACAAATAAATGCCCAAAGCCACACCCCCAATTCCCACCTACTCCAGCCACACCCTACATATTCAGTTAATGTGGACAGCAGTGACAGAGGATAGGATGACAGAGGATGGGAGAGCAGTGCCTAAGATTAGGGATCTCTGATGACCTCCTGGCTGTGGCATGCCTGGGAATGTTCCTGTGCAAGGGCACAGGACGCTTAGCTGCTGTGACAATGCCCTGCATGAGGAGGCTCTGTGCAAGAGTCCTACCACCTCTGACCTTGATCACAGGCACACAGCCCCTAGGAACAGAGGAATTCTCATGCTGGACAACCACAGTGCTCCACCACCTCCACTTCTGCTCCTGCCAGCTTAGCAGTAACTTTAAACAATGGACTTTTCTGAGAGCTGCACAAAGCTTCCAGCATTGCACTTTGAAACTGTGGAATGCAACTGTGGAAAAGCTACACAGATGTCCTAGTTTCTGCAACTTTTCTGAGTACAAACAATAATGCTTGCACAGTCTTTAACCTGACTGTGAGACACGTACAGAGATTGCTGGTGTAACTCTTTAGAGCTGTTTTTTCATCAAAAAGCAGCATTCTACCTTCTATAAAATCTACAATTGTGAGTCTCTATTTTCTCCTGCCCCATTGCCCCTCACCACAACCACAGGTTTGGTGTTGGACTCAGCAAGTTACCACTCAGTTAATCCCTATCAGGGGATTCACTCACTGCTTGGTATAAGACTCTCACAACCCAATCGTTTCTCCTCTGAACCTTCTTGCATTGACTCACACATGAGGATGTGGGGGGCATTCCATGTGCAAATCATAACATTCTGACCCTGGCCCACAAAAAACCACAACCATCTCCAATGAAAGGACGTTTTCTCCATTTCCAAGATGGCCCAAAAGTTCAACACCAAAGTCTCCTCTCAGACTCAGGGCAAACTCACATTATGAGCTCCTGTAAAAAAATCAAAAGTTAGGGCTGGGCATATAGCTCAGGTGGTAGAGTGCCTGCCTTGCAAGCACAAAGCCCTGGGTTCAAACCCCAGCAAAAAAAGAAAAAAAAAAAAAAAAACAAAGAAGAAAGAAAAAAAAAAGCTACTTACAACTAAATTATAATGCTTGCACAATAAACATTTTAATTTACAAAAATAGGGGCATAGCTAAAGGGATAGGACCATAGCTAAACCAAAATCCTGCTGGGCAATCAGGTCCTGTAGCTCCAAGTCTGGCACCAGGGGCACATACCATTGTGATGTTCTCTTCAAAGGGCTTGAGTAGCTCCACCCTTGTGGCCTTGTGGATTGCAGCCCAAGTGGCCTTTCTGTGTTCTCTGTGCTTTGTTCCTGCAGCTTTACTAGGACGATGTCCCACATTGCTGGCATTTTTTTTAATCTCCAGGGTCTCTACTGCATCTTCAGCTTCCTCCTCAAATATGCACACCTTGCATTGTCAGGGAGTGGTCAAGGGCACTCTGACCCTTCTGCATGTTGCCTGTCCTACCTGGCCTGCCTTTGAAATCTTCATGGAA
>JAJEJO010052998.1:0-122007 GCA_020662805.1 Glaucomys volans
ATATATTGGAACATTATCTTCCTCTAGTTCAACCAACTTCTTTAAAAGACTAGACTGACACTTAGAGGGAGGAAAGTGAGCCCCAAACCCAGCAAAGGCCCAGCTGTTCAGCAACAGAATGAGGCTCAGACGTGATTTCTATTTCACCAATCTCTTACTTTGTTAATATCACTGCTACTCATTTTGCCTAATTTAATACTGAAAATGATCATTTAAATCCTCAAAATTTCCCCAAACCCAGCATGGATAACAGAAAGGTAGCATAATTTAGCACAACTCTGTTAATTTTTCTTTACAATGTCTACCATTAAAACACAGCAGAACTGGATAAACTTCCAAGTACAAAAAGTCTATATTTTGCTTAAGATTGACACAGACTTTGTAACTGTCTATTTATGGTTGCTATTCATCATACTGTTTATTGTGACATTATACTTCTTTTTCCCTTAAATATAAACACCCAGGAAACATTACTCTGAGTTCCAGCAGAATGTGTAATGTCCAACAACTCAAAAGCTCTCTGCATGTAGTCCTTTGGGTTTTTGTGACGGCTTCATTACACAGGCATGACTGATTGTATCGTGGCCATTGGTGATTAACTCCACCTTCAGACCCTCTCCACTCTCCAGAGATGGAGGTAGTACTGGAGTTTCAACCTCTAATCACTTGGTTGATTCCCTGACAGCCATCCCATATTCAGAGACTGTTTAGGAGCTGTCAGTCATATTAGGGTACAAAAAGGCACACCACTTCAGAGATCCAAGTGTTTCAGGAGCTGAGTGCCAGGAAGTGGGACAAAGACTAAGTGCATATGTCTTTTTATATATCCAAGTCCCTAAGATTCCTCTAAGGCTGTTTTTTCAATCTCCTTTGGTTAGTAGTCATGGCTCCCTTGCCCCATTAATATTCCCAAGGCCCACCCTTTTCTCATACAGACAGAACTGTTGTTAACCTCAAAAAGGGTGGTTGGGGGGCAACAATAACTCATTTATTAAGCAAATATCTATTGATCACCCACCATATGCCAGTACTCTGTGCCAGGTACTACAAATAGAGTTGTGTAGAACACAGATTCTGCCCTTAAGGTGCTCATGGCTGCAACAATAGGAATGCAAACAGTGCAAATACTGTGTGCTTACATATGAATGAAAATTCCTAGAGAAAGTAAGAGAGGTTAACATTGCCAAGAAGGAAGATTAGGGTGGGGGATCAAGGAAACCTTCTATTTTATCTATTGTGTTTAAATTTTATATCTAGACTATATTCAATGTACAACTTAATGAGTTCTGAGTTTAAAAATCTAAACACTTATAAAAGTCATTTACATTTTAAAATGACATAAAATTGTATTTATCATGGGCACTGTGATACTTGGAAGTATACATATGTTATGTAATATTAAATCTAGAAATGCATTGCCTCCCATAATTATCATTTTTGTGGTGACTACATTTAACATCCTCTTAGCATATTTCAAGATAATATCTCTAACTCTAGTCACTCTGCTGTAATAGATCTCTTGAACTCATTTCTCCTGTCTTAACTGTAAATGTATGTTCTTTGACCAATATCTCCCCAAACTCCTCCCTTTTTAACCATTTACAATGTTTAAATAGTTTAAAACATTTTTAAACATAGTAAAACATTCTTGCTGAATCTAACTATAGAAATATACAAATGGAAGGATTTTGCATGGGATCTGGCTCAGATTATATACAGAAGAGTCATGGGAAAGGGACAGTTTCTACTTACTGGAGGAAGATGAAAGGCTAACTCCCTGAGTTATATGGGGAACCCATTTGAGGTGCTGAAGTATTTCAGGGAATAAGGGAATGAAAAAAAGGCTTAACTATGAGACCCCCTCATTTATGGGCTGCTGGCAAAAAGCCATAATGAAAAACATATTTAGGGAATATTAATCCCCCCTGTCAATTTTTGGTATCCTAGAGGGCAGGAACTTAGTCCTTTAATTTATTTAATAAGGCACTGATGTGATGCCATGTACAAGAAGTTCTTTATTTTAGAGGTTCATGATGCCCAAGTGCATCCAATAAAAGCAGACTTACAATAATTAAATGATGAATATGTGAAAATGAAAGAGAAAACTTTAAGCAACCTAGATTACTTCTTGCTAAAATAAGCAAATGCAAATTCATTCCCATTGCTGATAATTAGAAACCACACACCCACACAAAACAACTTGCAGATTCCACCCATTCAAAATAGAACAAAGCCATTCAAAGTTACCTTTTGAACAGAAACCCTTTTATTAGCCAGTTAAACAAGATTATGTATTTTCTCAAACCAGGCAAACCAAACCACAAATGGGAAAAAAAAAGACGGTTTTGTAAAATATCATTTATTATCATTAAGAGTTGTTAGAGGTATTTAGAAATATTGGCATTCGGCTGGTGATAGAGGCCATTTCTTTCTGTACTAACAGACCTCAGAGAAAATGCTGCTGTTTGTTGATTTAGTGATCTGGCATTCCATGACCCATTTTAAATATTTTATATGGACAAACATTTTTTATTTTCAAAATTACATATTTACAGTAATATACATTAATAAAATGCTACTCTTCTGTTTATAAAACTGGTAGTTTTTTCTATGAAAATGGGAATTATTTTAAAGAAAGTTGGTAAAAAAATGGTATAAAATGCTATATGAACATGGTGAGACATTATGAAGTATTAATACAAATTGCTGAAATTCAGGAAACAGTGACCAGTTCTGTAAGTTTCCATGAGCATTTCCATAGTTTCTATCATCATGCTTCTATGCAAAGCTCAGAGATCCTGAGAAACGTGCCTCCACTCTGAGACTTTCAGGACATGTGATCCTCACCCTTGGGGTCTTATTTCCTGTCTGTGGTCAACTGCCTTCAATTCTGATTAAGCAATGATTTTCTTGGTAGAAGAAAGATCCAGAGTTTCACCTATTACTGTGAACTCTCAATCAGGTCTAACTTGAGTTATATTTTCAAATATGCTCCCCTAACAGTCCATTCCATTAGAGAGGGAAAGATGAAAGATGCAGTGAGTAATACCTTTCCATGTGTGCTTTAAAAGTCTTACCACATTCAGAATCAGCCTGGACTTTTCATTTTCTTACTTCCTCACATTAATTCCATATCTTAGTCAGTTTCTTCTTTGTTACCTACAGACCTGACAAGAACAATGTAGAGGAGGAAAAATTTATTTATTTATTTATTTATTTTTATTTGCTTATTGATTCATTGAGCATAAATGGAGTATAGCTATTGTTTCTCTGGTTATACACAAAGTAGAATCACACCATCTTTGCATTCATACATGTACACGGGGCAATGATGTCTAACAAAAGAAGTGAAAGACCTCTACAATGAGAACTACAGAACACTAAAGAAAGAAGTTAAAGAGAATCTGAGAAGATGGAAAGATCTCCCATGTTCTTGGATAGGCAGAATTAATATTGTCAAAATGGCCATACTTCCAAAAGTGCTATACAAATTCAATGCAATTCCAATTAAAATCCCAATGACAGACCTCATAGAAATAGAGCAAGCAATCATGAAATTCATTTGGAGGAATAAGAGACCCAGAATAGCTAAAGCAATCCTTAGCAAGAAGAGCGAAGCAGGGGGTATCACAATACCAGACCTTCAACTATACTACAAAGCAGTAGTAATGAAAACAGCATAGTATTGGCACCAAAATAGACAGATAGATCAATGGTACAGAATAGAGGACACAGAGACAAACCCACATAAATACAGGTATCTCATACTTGACAAAGGAGCCAAAAACATACAATGGAGAAAAGACAGCCTCTTCAACAAATGGTACTGGGAAAATTGGAAATCCATATGCAGCAAAATGAAACTAAACCCATATCTCTCACCTTGTACAAAACTCAACTCAAAGTGGATCAAGGACCTAGAAATTAGACCAGAGACTCTGCACCTAATAGAAGAAAAAATAGGAAAAAGTTATTTTGGCTCACTGTTTCAGAGTTTCAGTTGATGGTCAGTTCACTCCAAGACCCAAGATGAGGCAGAACATCATGGTAGAAGGGTATGGCAGAGGAAAACAGCTCAGGAGTAAAGAGAGAGAGAGAGAGAGGGAGAGAGAGAGAGAGAGAGAGAGCGCTCTGCTCACCAAGGACAAAGTATAAGCCCCAAAGGCAAATCCTCCAGTGACCTACTTCCTCCAATCACATCCTACCTGCCTACAGTTACCACCCAGTTTCTCTCCTATAATCTAATCATTTCACCTCTGAACCTTCTTGCATTGTCTCACACATGAGTTTTTAGGGAACACAACATAGATATACTACAGTATCCAGCAGAAGATCAGGTCGATGCCCTGGCCTTACTTTTTTCCATCCTTACCCAAGCCACCATAATCTGGAGAAATTAAGAAGTTTTCTAACTGACCCATCGTCATCCTTGCCTCCACTCTGCTGCTCTCTTCTCTTCAGAGGAGCCAAAAGGAGCCTTTTTAAAACATGAATCAAATTATGTACCTCACTTGCTTAAAACCCTCTGATGGCTTCCCATCATTCATAGAGAATAATCAAGATTTCTTATAGTGATTCACAAGACCATGCCTCTTCTGCCCTACCTACCTCTCTAATCTTGCAACCAATACTTCCTTCCCTTTCAGGGCACTTGCCTGCTCTGTTTCTTGAACAGGTCAGCTTGCTCTCCTTTCAGGTCCTTTATACAAGCATTCCCTCTGCTCTGAATGATCTCTCCCTACTTTATGTGACTGGTTTCCTCAGTCTGAGGTCTAGTGTAGTTTCTTCAGGTCTCCTCTGATGTCTCCATGTAAAATAGTCAACCAAGAAGAAGTAAGTTTCTATCACCACCTTACTGTAATAACCCTTACAGCTCCTCTGCCTCTGGAATGTGAGCTCCTAGGGCAGAGGCATTGTAGTCCCAGTATCAAGAGCAATGTCTGAGGCTGAGCACAGTGGCACACACCTGTAATCCCAGTGGCTGGGGAGACTGAAATAGAAGGATCAGAAGTTCGAGGTGGGTCTCAGCAACTTAGCAAGACCTTTCTCAAAATAAAAAATAGGGCTGGGGATATAGCTCAGTTGGTAGAGTGCTGGTCTCTCAAGCACGGGGCCCTGGGTTCTAATCCCCAGCATTGCAAAAAATAATAATAAAAATAAAATAAAATAAAATAAAATAAAATAAAAAGGAGTTGGGATATAGCTCAGTGAATTGTAAAGGACCCTAGGTTCAATCCCAGTACAAAAAAAAAAAAAAAAAAAGCATAGTCTATCATGCAGCACACATCCTTTATTTTGCTCACTCTTTTTCTTTTTCTCAATTCGTCTTTCTGTGTATTTTTACTTTCAAACTTTTCATGTCTTTATGCTTTATATTCATGTCTTATCCTAACAAATAGCTAGATTTTATTTTGATACTCAGTCGAACAATCTGAATTGCAACTAAAGTTTTAGCACATTTACAATTTTTGTGATTTTTTGGCATATTTAGATTTATTTTCATCATCTTATTTTATGTTTTATATTTGAACCATTTTTAATGACTCTTTTTCCTCTTTTTTCATTCTAGGATGAATTCTTTTTTTAAATCCCATTTTTCTTATATTGATTTGAAAATTATACACTGATTTTATTATGCATACCTAACAAATTCTAAAATTAGTCAATATGTAATCCTTCTTCCAAACAAGCAAATGAGAATACTTTGGCTCTTCTTAATCCTTCCAATTTTGGCACTATTTTTTATTTTGCTTGCTTCCTTATTTTTTATTCCTCCAGTTATTTATTAATTTTAATGTTTTGTGCATTTCAATATTTGTTTAGGCTTACTCAAGTATTTATCAATTTCTTTTCTCAGCAATCTTTTTTGCATCTCACTTTGCTTTGGAGTCTTTTTTCCTTTTTCCTGAAGTATGTCCTCCAGGCACCTTTTAATGGTGGTCTATTGATTATACTGTTTATCAGAAAATGCCTTATTCTTGACACCTAGTTCTGCTGGGTCTTTAATGTTAAACTGAAAGTACATTGAGGATGTTGTTTTCTATTGACTTCTGAGTTCTATTGTGAAAATTCAGCTCTCAGTCTAATTGGCATCCCTACCTGTGATTAATCTTTTCTCTCCAAAAATTTTTTAAATTTGATGTTCACTTTCACAGGAGTCTAGATCTTGGTGTATCCTTCTTGATATACCTTCTTTGGCTATATATTAATTTTTTTTATCTCTTCTGGGAAATTACGTCTGCTAATCTGCCTATTGCTCATTTTGTCTTCTCTTTGTGGAACTCGTACTTACTAATAAGAGTATTTAGTACACATGTTATACCACACTCAACTATTTCCCTAAATCTTCCTTCATATGTTTCTATTTCTTTGACTCTGTCCTTCATTCTGAGTAATTTTTCTAGACCCGTCTTCTAGTTGCACTTTGGTATCTAAATTGCTTTTATGTTTTACCGATTCTCATCCATTGTGGTTTTTTTCCTTGTGAGTTTGGTGACTTTCGTGCAAGAGGTCATATTTGGTTGGATTTAATTTATGAGAATCACAGAGAGCCTGACTGGCATGTGCTTTTCTCCAGAGAGGGCTTAGATTTGCTTCTCCTGGGGTACTAGTGGGACATTACTAACTTGGGATCACTTTCATACAATTTCTTGGCTCACGGTTTAATTGATTAGGAGAAAATGAATTTGATTTAGTGCTTCTAAGAAGTAAATCTCATGATGGAAAATTCTCAAAGATGATGATGATTATTGTTTTGATATTACTGTTTTTCCTATGTAAAGGCGGGCAAGATAGATATCCTTAAATTCCCTTTGGTGAGGGGTAGAGTTTTCTAGCGCATCTTTTTACTCAGGTGCAAGGCCACTTGAAAGTTAGTGTTTGACTCTACTATCTTATATGTGACTTCTAAAATACCCCATCACACCAGCTCCTCAAGCCTCAGATTTACCTGAAAGGCAATCTCAGACTCCAAGTGACTGTTACCAACCATCACTCATGCTTGGTTTTTCCCTTGTTTGTTTTTATTTGTCAAAGGGTTTAGTCTAAGGATTTCCTATCTTTTCCTATGAGAAAATCAATGCATTTAAATGAATATTTTCTTTATTCATTATCGATTCATATTTTATCACCAGGATTTTGAGAATTGATTATCATTGGAAGCAGAAATCTTGAGTCCAATAATTATTGACTAAATGAAGGAATGCATGATCATCCTCAATAAAGAGCTAATTCAAACAAACCATTGGGTCTAGTGCAGATGAGAGAATACATGACACCAGACATGGCTTTGTTTCACTGGATGTGAATCACTTTTAAAAAGACAAACAACTTAAAATACTGCTGAGATATATGGAAAACCATATGACATAGGAACAAAGTGGGGGGTGATGTCCATAATATCCTGAGAAAGTTTGAAATGGAAAATTCCCTTCAATAAGAAACCACCTAATAAAAAGTTCTGGTTATATTTGTAGTTACAAGCTATGGTTTATTACTCTGTCTAGAGATACTTATAATGATTCATTGTTATAGGAAGAAATAAAATAGGGTTCACAAAGGAGCTTTTATCAGATTATAATGTGCCCTGTCATAAAGCAGGGGAAGAAGAGGCTTATCTGGCTATTTGTTGTCGCTGTCCATGTGGGCCATCATGGATCAGATACTGATTAGAATTCTTTTTGAAATTCTGGAATGTTCTTCAGAGTGAATTCCTTGTCATGACCAACTCAACAGTAAAAAGGCTGTTTGATAAGTTCTTCAGACACTAAAACAAATCAAAACCAGTCCTGTTCATTTCAACAGATCTGTTTTCTCCCATGATCTCCTATTTGAACCAAACATTCTTTGATTTTTCATCTTTCTGAACTTCAGAAATCCTGACGTTTTTGTAGAATACTTGTGGAACTTATCTGTCATGCAAGATTCATGTTACCATAGAGCAGGTGATGAGCTTGACCAAGAGAATGGCTTGAGAATTTGGATGAAGGCTGCCCATGCCATATGACTGAAGAGCAACCTTTGCTTTGAAGGTCTACAAGAGTTGATGGTTCTCTGGAAATGAAAATACTACTTTGGTCAACTACAGTAAAAGAGATGATGTCTTTGTTGCCTATTGTGCTGAAGAAATCAGTAGGCTTATGTTTTTTTCTCCTTTCCTTGTGCCTTTTATCCTTTGTTTCTATGAATTAAAATTTCTGGGCATGCCATCCAGGGCTGGCATGGCACACACAATGCCCTTGACTCCAAGGAGGTTGTGAAGTTGGATCATTTCCCAGATTATACATCTGCCCCCTCTAGCTTGCATGTCTGAGCATATGGCTATGGCAGAGGGGGCAGATTAGAAACCACTTCCATGTTACTTCCAACTGCAAGAAAGAGGAGACACCCTTTCTCATATACCATGAAGTTGTTACTTGAGTGTTGAAAGATCATAGGTTAAACTATTTTCTTATGAATTATTATCAGTGAGCTAAAGTGTATTCTCTGCATTGATTTCATTGAAGCTCTGCTAGGTGCTATGTGGGAGGGATGCACAAAACAGAAAATCCTGATCCCAATGGTTAAGGAATGCACATGTCATTTAAAATGACTGCAGCAGCATCATAAGGTGGAACAATTTGGGCTTATCTGCTTGTTGCTTTATAATATATTCATTTCTCATGTATAATTATAATTTTCCTTATAAATTCTATATGCAGATTTTTTTAGAGCCATCAATTTAATTCAGATAATTTCAGTCATTAGGACTTCTTGCAAAAATGCAGGCATTCAGAATTCTGGAAACTAGGCATAGAATGCTACCCAAAGGCAGCACAGGGCTATTGAGGCCCAAGGTATTGCTGTGAGGGTAATTCTTTATAAATCTGGAGACTCTCAAGAGTTAGAAGTGATGAAGGAAAAAAAAGGTGGATAGTACAGAAGCAAAATTTATTATTTTCTCGCTTGTGTCCTGAATTCACCCCCAACTCTTTCTTCCAAAGCTGTAATCAATTAATGGCTCTTTCTCTTCCAGCTTCATAATCTCCCTCTTAATTGTCTCCTTTCTTTAATCCAAGGAAAAATAATCAAGGTGAAAAGGATGTGCTTAGAGCGAAAACAGAGCAAGTATTTGGAAGCAGAGAGGAACATAAGCAAAGGAGGTCTACACCAAGTAGTGGATAATAGTAAGTAGTGGATAATAGTAAGTGTAGACAGGAACTATGTCCTAGAAGCCTTGTTTTCCTTGCTGAGAAGTTTCATTTATCATTTAAATAACAAAGGAATGACAACCTTAAAATGAAAATCAGACCGCATTACTTCCCTTCATAGAAGTCTTTAGTGTGGAACAACTAGTGTTCTTAGATACATAGATGATAGATAGATAGATAGATAGATAGATAGATAGATAGATAGATAGAAAGAAAGAATACTTTATGCTATTTAAGAAATTAACTCAACGTGCTTCACAGATCTAACTATAGTAGCTAAACCATAAAGCTTCTAGAAAACGAATAGGAAAAATTTTAGTATGAATTAATCAGAACTTTATAAAACACAAAACTATGAAGTATAATAGAAAAAAAAATACAAATTGAGCCTACTCAAAATTTTAAATGTTTGCTCTTCAAAATATTCTTTTGAGAAAATGAAAAGGCAAGTTACAGAATGAAAACATTTGAAAAACCCATTTGCAACAAAGGATCTGTATACAGAATACATGGAAGTTCTAAACCCAAGGAAACAACATTTAAGGAGAAGCAAAGGACTAAGTAGGTTACTAATTTATTGTCGGTAAGTAGTAACAAGATGTTGAAGTAGATCATCAGATAGGATAGAAACAATACACGTATTACTTTTTTAAAAAACGTTACAGAGACACTTATATAGGACTTTACTGTTTCTTATATGTAGGGAAAAGTGATAGGAGGACCCAAAACTGACCTGAAATTTTTGACTGAAAGATCACAAGAAAGGTGGTGCCTTTAATAGAAAAATCAAACCATGAGAAAGTCAAGTTATGAGAAGCAGTAATTTGAAAATATGAGACTGGAACTCAAAAGAGGTCAGGCCAGCAATGCAGAGTTAGGAATCACCTGCTAGAGGTGATAGTTGAATCTTGGATTTGTCCACAAGATTGCACAGATTAAATTAAATAATAATTCTTTAGAAGAGGTAACAGCCATTAATTCATTTGGTTAACTAAAAGCCTGAGATGAAGGCAAAGGCAGTTAGTAGAGTTAATGATCAATCTCATTTTTGCTATTATCATGTTCAGTGGTTTGAAACACTAGGGTTTTTCTCTGAAAATTAACAGCTGTGTGGAAATGCAGAGTTTCTAGCAGATACAAATTTGATACTAAGTTAAATCAATTTATATATTTATATTCATAGGGGAACTTAAACACACAAATGAGATCTTTGTTCAGGTTTTTTTTTTTAAATTAGTGGGATATGAGTACATTGAAGTCATTATGCAATGAAATTTGCACTGATTTTTGTCAATATAATCTTATGTTTTTTTAAAAAAATATAATTATATGCTTGCTTATTGTATTAGTTGTCTACTTTGATCAATTGACAAAAGTCAGCTTGTGCACATATTTCCATTTAGTAAAAATAAATACTGAATGAATAATGATATATTCTTCCTAAAGTAGTCAACCATATAAAGATACTGTTCCCTTTTCTCTTTCTTCCTTCCTTTCCTTTCCTTTCCTTTCCTTTCCTTTTTCTTTCAGTTCTTGTCTTCAGAGATTAGTAGACAAATTTTCTTATTATTTGAAAATATTGTTTTTTACACACATACAAACAAGTTACAAATTTGTAAAGAACAGTTTCATTATACCCATTATAACCTAATAATTAATGTTATACATATATAAAATCTTAAATTTAGTCAGCATACTCCTTTTATTCCTTTGGTCCTACGGATTTAAACCAGGGGTGCTTTACCACTGAGCCATATCCCCCACCCTTTTTATTTTTTATTTTGAGACAGGTTCTCCCTAAGTAGCTTAGGGCCTTGTTAAATTGCTGAGGCTGACTTTGAACTTGAGATCCTCCTGCCTCTGTATTCACTGGGATTACAGGCAGGTACCACCACTCCCAACTTGGTTTGCATACTCTTTATGCTGTGTTTGTTATTACTAATGCTGAAGTTTCAATCAATCAATCAATCAATAACAGAAAAAAAATCTATGATGAAATGGATAGAAGTACTACCAGCAGCTTGCTGCTTGCTTCAAGATAAATCATGCTTCATTTTTTAGGCACTAACAGTAATTGGTTCTGTACTATTTGCCTCAATGGTGTGGACATAGTGTTCATCATGTTCTGTGCCAGATGTATTTACAAGAGGCTTAGACAAAGCAAAGACTTCCAAAAATAAGCCCAAAATGTCTGTTCACACATGGCCTTTGGGTTGTTCACTTTCATGATGGAAGATCTGATAATCATCTTTAAATATTAGTAGCAATCTGTGATTGCTTTTGCAATTAATGCAAATGGCTCTGCAGCATTTTTTCTTTTTTGAGTTTTAATATGCTGTTGTAATTCTAATTGTTGTTTCCACCTAAAATGGGATAATTTCTGTCATATGGTTTAGGGAAGAATCCCTGGTGCTTTTTGATTGGCCACTTTCAATACTGCTACAGTTACCTTGAGACCTTCACTGATCCTGAGTTCAGTGTCAAATGTTACCTTAATTTAACTTTGTTTTATTCACAAAAAGGAGAAAACAGTCTCTTACAGGGAAACACTAGTAACAAATTAACAATATTAATCTTTTCAATTAATATTCACTGCTCTTTTGGACACTTGATATTTTGCTAACTGCAGTAGGTGCAAGTCATAGTACAGCAAAGTTAAAGATTATTCAAGTCTTTGGATTTTCTAGAAGTGAATTTTATCAGATACATATTATTTTAAATTAAATGGGCTATCAACTAAAGCTTAGAAATCCTTCTGTTCATACAGATTGTTATTATCTTGGGATTTTGCCTGTGATATGATGCATACATCTTGAGAGAAGGTCTTTTATTTTTATTAAAAGCAACTTGCACATCCTATAAGGCATCATTCATAAGTCTCATTAGGAACATCAAACCAGAAAATTAAAATGTTTCTTGTGCTCTAAGATTACACTATCATATCCTTGCAAATATATACCTTCTTATCCAAATAAGCTTTGCCTTTTAGACTTCTACTTCAGAATAGAAAAAGTAATTTTTGATTAAATATCTATTGATTTAATGTCTCCCAGTCCCACCAAATAGGGTTTACCCAAGATAGAGAATGCAGTTACCCCTAGAATAAATGTTCGCAGCTGGAACAGCATTTGGCCACTAATTTTGGTTACAGAGAATTCACTGAATTTTAGAATAAAAGGTAAAGTGAACACTGTTTTATTTAATTCAAGATGCTGTAGTATTTTAAAGAATCATAATAATGAGATGGCAGCCCAGTATAATAAATAAATGAAAATGAATTCAGTAATAACTCCAGAAATATTACAGGTCAAAAATATGAAGTGGAGTTTTGATAGGAGTAATGACTGTGTCTTAATAACTTTCCCATAGGCACACGTGCTAACATACAATACTGAGAGAGTTAATATGTGATAAGTACTTAACTTAGTGCCTAGAGCACAGTAACTACTCAGTCAGTAGGAGCCTTGCCTTTGTTTTTGTTTACTGCTATTTTTCTGTCCCATTTACATGTCTCCCTTTACCTTTCTCCCTTATTTTGTTCTAATTTCAAGAAGCACAATTTTGGATTAACTAGATTCGAACTGCTGATTCTATTCTTCTGTCCATATAAAGATTCTTTTCAACATTTGGCTCCTGTTCAGCCATCATTGAAGAAAAAAGAAATGATGGGAATGATGGACTTTCCTTTGCCAGAGTACCTTGGACACGAGGTTTTCAGCCAGGTTAAAGGGTATGAACAATTTTCAATGAGACACACCATTTTTCAGGCTTGTTTTTTAATTGCTCTTATAGCCAGGAAGAGTAAAAGCAGTTAAACAGTTACCCTCAATCTTCATGGCATTAAAGAAGGAGAAAGAAAACAAAGGAAGGAAGGAAAGAAGGAAGGAAGGGAGGGAGTAGTGAGGGAGGGACAGAAGAAGGGAGGGAGGGAATTCCTCCCACAGTTTAGACTATCTGTAGCTATTTTTCTAGAGGATTTTTTTTCCTTTTCATTAAAACCCAGGTTAGTCTAACCTATTTTGAAATTTTACAAATGCATGTGTATTTGGATTTATTTTCAAAGGGGAGAAATGATGCTAAACTCCCCTTCTTTCCTTTATTTTTTATCCCAATACTCTTTCTCCATTTCAGTCAATGTTGGTGACGGAACTCCTTTAACATTTATAAACTCTTGCAAATTACAGCATAAAGGAGCAACTCTTGACTTTTTATATCAGATACTGTGAGGATCAAAAAAGAGAAACATTAAAAGACACAGGGAACAGACATATCTTCAGAGAGGGTAAAACATATATGCAAAACAATTAAGAACAAGTGGTTTATAAATACTAAACTCTGAAATAGAAAATGCCAGATTGTGTGATACAGAGAATAGGGCAACAGGGCTTAGAGATAGGCAAGATCAGCATGGACTATATTCATCAAGGAGGGATTTGGCTTGAGCTTCGAAGGATTGGTTGGATTTGGATCACTATAGAAGAGAGGGGCAGGCGTTCCAGGCAGCAGGGAGAGTGAAAGCAAGCTCAGAAACAGAAATGTCATGCAAATGTCATGGTATGCCCTAATTTTAATGATTCTGCAGTCCTATGAGGTGACTTTGATCTCATTGTAATTTATATCAGCAGCAAAAGATTCCAGTTTAGCAGCTGGCTTCATTTAGAGAGAAGGAAGATAGAAGAGTGACTCGAATAAATTGATTGAACAAATAATATTGGTAAATAACAATAGAAAATTTTAGTTTCTAGCTAGCTAAGCATGTTCTTCAGCCTGGGCTCGGATGTAAGAAGACAAAATTCTCAAGGCATCATAAAGAACCTCAAACATTCAAGATAACTAATCTAATCTCTAAACCAGAAGAAGGATGTTTTTCTTAATACTGTAATAAAGAAACTGCCACCATATTTTATATGGCACCAACTCTGTTGGTTATTAATCAAACTCTTCTAAGGCTAAACTGCCAGCCTGCTCTCATCCCAGGGTCTTTAGTGAGTGAGCCCTCCTGAACATGGCCATCATTCAAGTCCTTGCCTTCTCCAGTGAGAAAGAATGCTGACACCAAAATGTTTTAGAGTCAACAGCAAGAACTCATTAATACCGTGCCAAAGTAGGAACTGCTGATCATCAGGGATTTGATCACAAAGTAAATGAGGGGCTGTGCATCACAACGTCTTGTGACAAACATGCATTAGTAAAAGTACATGAGCATGAAGACAGACCAATTAAGCTCCACTCGTATAATTGAAAACACTTTATTCCAATATATTAGGAGAAAAATGAGCTTCAACTTGAACTCAAATTGCCTCTAACACTGAACAAAAGAACTAATAGAGGTTTAAGGCAAAAGATCCTCGCAGAAGCCAGTATAGATTCAGATTACCGGTTGGCACTCAAGATGTTGTGCTTTCCTGGGTGTTAAAAATCTATTGGAAAGTAAGAAAGAGAAAATTGAGTTTCAAGTACATAGAAACATTTCATTTGAAATGAGGTGGTAAGTGCTTTAATGCCACTAGTGTTATGAGGCAGTAATTTGTGGATAAAAAGCAAAACTATGGGTCTGTAGATAGCATCTTAATTTTTTTTTTCACTTCTGAGGTATTCGACCAGTCAAAAACAGGTTAAAATAAAACTAAGTATAGTTTTGAGGAAAATAATGGAAACTTGTAAAAAGAGAAGAGCTCTTGACTTGTTGGAGACAATACCGAAATGAGTGAAGGTTTTATGAAATGATGACTGGAATACGAGTGGAAGGAGGAAAAGAAATCACCTCACTTTAACAGACTCACTGAGGAGGTGTCCAGAAACTTCCTTAGAAATGGCTTGATCTGTGAAATGGAATTTCTAAAAAGGAAGGAAAGATACTTAACTCAAAGATGCACTCCAATGGAATTGCCAAGTAAGTGACTCACCCTAATATAAAGTGAGTGTAAATCATCCATTTCTGAAAACCTATGAGGCTAGATGTACAAGTACTATTCCATTTTATAGATGGGGAACTTGAGATTTCAGAGCACACAGAAACAGCGTCTGGATTTGAACCTAGGTCACTTTAAACATTTTTCCAAATCCATAAATCTCTCAAAACTGTTAGAAATTTTGCCTTGGATTTCAGACAGAGTAAATTCCTACCTAAGTAGAAACTTATTTTATTATAATTTTCTAATTCATCAAAGTCAAGTTCTCAATTACTTAAAATCTCTTGGGTGTTTTATTTAAAATTTTTGGTATTTAAATCGTATAGAAATAATGACACACTCATAACTAAATAGAATTCTTTCAAATTGTTGGCCAATTTCAGGGGTCCCCGCCCCCCACCATCTGTGGCAGAGTTCCTGTGTGAGGCTTTTACTGGTTGAGTCTCAGGAATAAAGAGAGAAAAAGCAGTGTTGGCACCTTGTTAGAATTTCTAAGATCTTTTATATTGAAGTTTTTTGATTTTTTTTTTTTTTTAGTTCCCCCAGGGCAAATGGGTTCCTGGACTGCTGATTCTCAATCACCACACTCATACCTGACAAACAGAGATGTATTACTCTGTGACAAGGTATAATTAGTAATTTCCCACTGAACTGGAATAGTCATTTTAGCTGTCAGAAATATTTTTTCCCTAGTAAGGAAATTCACTTGCAAAAACAAATTAAGATCTAAAGGGTACTTACCAAGTTGAGCAAGCAAGGGGAATTAAATAATCTAAAAGACTTCACTGTTGGGAGGTGCTATAGACTCAATATTTTCTAGGGATTTCTCCTAATACTTTCACCAATATCCTCATTCACCAATATCAATATAATATGTAATCTTCTTCCTAAAGTAAAACAAATAACAATGGTTTTAAGGGACATCTTCAGACCCTTCCAATAATAATGCTCTCAAAACAGGACTAAAAATAATTTGCATTACTTATTTGGTCAGATGGGAATGGTCTGGGATATAGATAATAGAAAACTCTATGCTGGTGACATAAAGAAATAGGGTTCGTGTTTCTCACACAATCAATAATTTAGAGATAGGCCCCTGCTAGCAGGGAATAGGAGGGAGACTTCACTGGGTAGTAGGTTGGTTGTATCTCAGATCTTCTTGACTTCTCCCTCTTGACTGTCTTGTAGCAGCTCTGGGCATAATGGCCATGGTCAAAACAGGAAGAGACCAAAGAAGAGACAGGATAGTTCCAACCTTATTTTACCAGTGCAAGCTGAGGTCTTGCCCTCAGAAGACTCCCCACATATCTCGTCACCCATAACTGGCTCACTGCTAATCCTGACAACAGTAAGAAGTATTTGATTTTTTAACATCTACTCTGGAGGCAGGGAAGGAAGAAGATGACTTTGAATGGGGTCGGGGTAACCAACCAACAGTGTCTGATAAACCATAAAAAACAATAATTCTGCCACTGAAATAAACTTGACCATTCATGACAGGACCCCATTACTATTGTAGTGTTCACCACCAGCTAACTTACAGCTGGGAAATAATCACTTAAGAATTTCTAGATATCCAAAGACAAGCAAAGAAAGTCATACTTTCAAAGATTTCAGAAGCTGGATTTCATTCCAGGTATATTTTCTGCAAAGTGATTCAAAATCATGGCTCAGCAAAATGTTGGCTTGCCTCTGAGCAAAGGTCATTGAGAGCCACTTGAGAATCTATGCAACCCCAGTGCTGAGCATTTGCTGCAGAGGTTGATGGGAAGGTACTCTAAGGCCCTTGCTTGAAGGATTTCATTCAATAAAAAAAGTCACTGATAAATGATAGCCATTGATTGTTCATTCAGCTTTTAATTATTGAAATATAAACAAATATGCCACACATAGAAACACACTCACACATATATCAGAATTTCTGATCCACCTGACATAACTGATGTTACCCGAATTGACATAATTTCAGCCCAAAGCAGAAATATTTGCTTTTTTAGAAGGTTTGTGAGCTATACTAAAAGGTACAGTTGCTAGTCATCATTGTAGTATTTGGAAATATCACAGCTTCTCATTATTATTGCTTATTACATTCTTCAGAGGCCCAGGACTTTCATGTTGGGAACCCTAATCCTCAACTTTCCACTGATGCATCCATATTGCTTTTGGAAGAAAACATATCAGATTTCAAAATTATTTTATCTCAAGCTAACTGTATTTTTATCCCATAAATAAGCCTCCGATACTAAGATTAGTTTTTAAAAAGCTCTATTTTTTCTTATTCTCTGAGAGGTAAAAACAATTTGATTCCTATAAAATTTTGCTTCATTTGATTTTTCAGAATTAAACATGGCAATGTATACTTTTCTACACTGTAACCCACCTTACTTAGTCCTAAATCAGACAATCTGTTACCACATTCCCATAATTATTTTACCCATAAGTTTATTTCTATTTGCTAGACCCTACTTATTAATAAATGGCACCAATAGCTTATATTAAAATGTATGGGCTTTAGTATTTTAGCAATTAGAGTACATTTAGATGCAAGTAACAGATAAGCAAAAACAGTGTTTCATTGACAAAGGGTTTATTTTTCTCAGGCATCAAGAAGGAAAGAGGCAGGGAGACAGTCCAGGGTTGGTTGTACCAAATACTACAATACTGTACACACATGTCCTCAGAGTCCCTGTCTCCTCTTAGCTTCCTGTTTCTTCATCCACACTAGCTTCATCCACATAGCTTTCAGATTCATGTTTGTGGATGGCTGCAACCCCTGCCTGTGTCAGGCAGGAAGGCAGAGTACAGATGAAGGGCAGAAGGCATAAGATAACCAGTTGATTCTGCCTCTTGTGCTCTCCAGAACAAGGAACAATAGCTCGCCAGAAACTTAACCTCAGAAGCTTTGTGTACATTTGTTATTCAAATCCACAAGTTGGTAATCCAGACCTGTACAGCTGTCTGGATAGATGGATAATTTTAAGGTTTTAATTTTGGAGTGTTTTTATTAGTGTACTATAGTTATATATAATAGCGGGGCTCACTTTGATATAGTAATGCATACATGGAATATAATTTGCTCTATTGCAGTGCCCAGTACTTCTTCTTTCCCTCTCCCTCTCTCTCCTCCTTACTTTATGATATTCCTCCTATTTATTTATTTATTGTTTTTAAATTGGTGCTTTATAGATATAAAGGTGAAATTCGCTGTGGTATATTCACATATGTACATAGGATGATTTGGTCAATTTCATCCTGCAATTCCTCCCTTTTCCTGTCCTTCCTCCCTCTCCTTCTATCTGTATAATTTTAAGTGGTTTTGTTGCTAACTCCAAACAAAATCAGGATTTTTTAAGAAAGAAAAACATGAAGAAGGAATTTTAATAGACAAGTAGTTTTCCCTACGATGGATGAGTTAGCCAAACCAGAATTGTCCTCTTTATCTTATATTAATTTCTTAACCTAAATTTAGCTTCAAATGCCTGAAGTAATTGGAAATAAAGTAGTTTTATAATGTAGACCCTGAAAATGAGCTGTAAACCAGTTCAGTGTTCTCTGAACAGCAACTAACACATACATTGCAGGAATTTAATGAATATTAAATTAAATTGTGTTGATTGCTTCAATGTTTTTCTTTAACCTAAATATTCACTTTAACAGTTTCAGCCAACTATTCACATATACAATCAGCTCTCAATTACCAAAGTGTGAATACTATGAATTCCTGTTATTGTTGGAAAATATGGTCATCCATTTCTTCTTTGCATTGCCACCCAGAGGAAAACCTTCACTCTTTTGTTAATCCAAGTTGATTCCTGCTCCATTCCTAGTTGAACAAGGCCAGACCACAAGTGGATGTGAGTTCCCTGTCTCCACTCAGGTCAATCACAGTGGCTGGCCCATGCTGCTACTGACCAGCTTTCCTCTGCAAAGGTATAAGATGAACAGGCAGTGATATAACCAAGTCTCTATGATGGGGCCAATCCTTTCAATTTTGACCACAAATCAAGGTGAGAAATATTGAGTAAAAATATGAAATTGATTTGCCCAAGCGTTCATCAGCTCCTCCTAAATCAAGTCTTCACTTTCTTATTGAAATGCTGTGAGTCTGCAGTATGGAAAATACTGTCTATTCCATCAATTTTGTGTTCACTTGACAAAGACCTGCTGGGTTCCTGTGTGTGTTATACATCATGCTGAGCTCACAATGCATATAGGCCCTCTGCAGTCTATAGCCGATCGGGGTGGTATTTGTGAATATAGTTGGAAAGAAATCTTACCAAGGACAATTACCTCTGATTTTTATTTTTGTTACTAATAAGTCTACTAGGCTATACAGCAAGCTGTACAATGGGGTTGGGGGTCACGTGGACAGCACACAAATCAAGTGGATTGGATCATACACAATCCACATGAGCATTTGTCATTACTCTGCTGCACATTTGAGAAATGACTCCCAGCTTGTGTTATCCATGGTATTAACTCCAATTGTCTATGTTGGGACATATGGTTTTTTAAAATTAATTAACTTTCCCTCATATACTTTTCATATATGTATCTAGATCTTAAATAAGGTACTATTGCCTTTAGTTTCCATAAATATTTCAATCTCTCAGTAGAATTTAATGTCTTTGTTCTTTTGGGGGATGAATAGATATGTTCACATCCTTTTTCTGCAGTATATCAATGTTAGGATGTACTGTATACCTGAAACAAAATATGTAGGAGCAATTGGCCAACTGATTTCATTCCCTGATATATGAAGGAAAACATTCCATTCTTCAAGCACTTTTGGAAGATTATGTTGCAACTACTTTTAATATTACTGAAGAACAAACTATAAACTATGGTCATTTTCTTCACCCAGGAATTAAGGTTTTTTGGCTATATTTTTTACTAAATAAATATATGGCATATGACATTTGTGTTTATTAATCTCCCCTTTCCTCTTTTCCCTGTGCTTTAATTTACACAGGGATGTTTTATTTATTTAGTGTGTGTGTGTGTGTGTGCATGCATGCATGTGCAGGCCTCCGTATGTATGTGTGGTGCTAGGGATGGAACCCCAGGGCCTCATGCAAACTAGGCAAGAGTTATATTACTACACCCCTAGCCTTTCAGTGATTTTAAAAAGTGATGTCTACTTAATTTCTATTTGAAGTTACTTAGGAATCTATATTGTAATATCTTTGACTTTTTAATATTATATCTTTTATTAAATTCAGTATTTGTCATCAATTAGCACCCTAAATAAAATTCATTGTGCAACTTTTAAGTCCTCTTCCGACATCCTGTATGACTTTATAGACTGTCCATAACATCTTCTCTCCTTGGCATTTCAACAAGTTGCCTCTAATATGAATGTCCTAATATGACCTCTGTTTTTCAAACTATTTGGAAAGCTGTAGTAAAATGCAGAACTGTCACTTTACAAAATATCCTTTATTTAGGCAATTTATAAATCCCTCAATTTTTATTATTAGTATAGAGTGGCATGTGGCTTCAAAGGACTTTTAGTTTTATTCTTTACTTATTTCTAGATTTCTAACTACTTCTATATAATCTGAATACACATTTTTTAAACTTAAGAGAAAAAATGTGAGCAATGCTTGCATACTGTGGGTGGCTGCAGACACTTTAAGAAGGAAGTGAATAAGGAGGTAATATATAATCACAAATCAACCCCTCGGTGCACTGTGAGGCTTCTTTCAGTACCCTATTGAAAAGAAAAAAAATCTCTTGAGCTTCACAGATTAGCAAAAAATTCCTTTGTATTTACCATGCACTGAAAATATAATTAACAGTGTATATGGGGAGAAGAAAGATAATGAAAAGAGAAATTAGTGTCTGAGAAGCACATTCTAACAAGGTCATGAAACACAAGTTTATGTGTCTTATCTCAAAATATTTATTTAAAAGATCCTTCTTCTTTAGATTACTAAAAAGAAAAAAATACAAAAAAAACAATAATGGTGGCTTCATAATAGCATAAAAATCTGGAGTCTTTGATGTTATTAACACTGAATTCTGAATTTCATCAACAGAAAATAGAGAGCTGTAGATAAAAAGTTCAATTAGGTGTCCTAATGAGAGAAAAGAAGTTTAGCACAGACCCTTTCATATCAGTACCATTGTTCCAATGCTGGCACAGATCCCTCGGTGGTTATGAGAATGGTGTTTGCATTATGGAAAGTCGAAGCTGTCTTTGCAGATGTGTTCATGACATTGGCATTATTTGGTAAGAGAAATCTATTAGAGGTGATCTTAATACAAGTAACTGAAGCTGTTGCCTTCAAGGTAATGTACACAGTGCATTACATATAGTATACATTAATCACTGATACAAGGAGGGCTTGCTGGAAAGAAACAGGTGGGGGAGCAGTGGAAATGCCAGGGAGAGCACGCAGCACCTCCTCTCTCTGCCCGCAGTTCCTTCCCTTTGCAACAAGCCAGCGGGTGTCTGGTGCTAGGAGAGTCTTGGCAAACAACCCAGAGTGAAAATGCAGCCTCTGAAAAGGTAGCTAAATCTCAAAGACCTCCAGTTCCTTGGTATTTATACAGTATTTGTGGTATTTCCCTTTTTCTTTTTTTATTCATCCTCAGCAGAAGAAAGGACAAATAGACCTGGTGAAAAGCGTCACCAAGAAAAGGCTTTTTGAAAGAATTTAAAAGAAGACAAAAGAGGCTGAGCAAAGCATAGCTGTGGAGGAGCTGATGGCAGAAGAGAGTTGGCAGTAAGGGGCAAAGTAGTGGGGGAGGGAGGTGGTGCCTACTGTCACGCAAATGGCCCTTCTTGGAAAGGTTGGGAACACTTCCGTGGAAGTAAGAGGAACTCCACAATGTGGCTTGTAGTAGTTGCCAGTCAACCCCCACACAGAAAGCTCTGCCTCAGAGCCGCATATGAAATCTATGACAAGAGAAGCCAAGGGACTCTGTCAGTGTGCCAGCCTAGCGGGGGGACCTGTAGACTTGTGGTTAACCACACGGACTTGCTGTCAGACAGACCCCATGTGAGTCCCAGCAGCACAGCTGGCTCCTGTGTGACCCTTATTCATTCTGAGCCTCAGCTCCTTTAGCATGGAAATATGGATAAAAGTAATATTGACCTTATGGGTAACACTGGACTTAGATGATTTCTTCAGAACAGCTAGCAGTTTTTGGCACTCAGGACAACCTCCATATATGTTAGTTGTTTTATGTGAGTGATCAGCATATTTGCAACAACAGAAATACAATTAAACAAGAGTCCATGCTGTCAGGATCAAAGAAGATAAACCTTCTAAACTCCAATCAGGAAAGTTCACAAATATTGGTGCATGTCTACTCTGCTAGGTATTGATCAGAGGTGACCATGATTTCTTTCTCATCTTCAAAGAGCTAAAGGTTTAGTAAGGAGGCAGACCTATACTCTAACAATGTACAGAGGACAAATACTCCATTGGAATGGCTAGACTGTGTGGCGGTTTAGTGCCTGGGTTCCAGCTCTGTTACTTCTAGCTGTTTAATCTTGGGCAAGGTGTTTAAGCTCTCTGTGCCCCAATTTCCTTCTACATAAATGACAGTAATAGCAGCACTTGTATCTAAGAGTTATGGTGAGGATTAAACTTGTGAGTACTGGATAGTGCTCAGCACCCAGTAAATGCTAGTCATTATTACATTTGTGGAATAGAAATGAGGGACCTACCAGCTTTTCTGTCCTTTTCTGATATAAAAGTGGCTAGGAAAGGATTCCTCATGGAACTAGTGTCTCAGAAAATAAGATTGAGTAAGAGGTGGCCTATGAAGAGAATCCTAAAGAGAAGTGGCACATACAGAGGCCCACAGGAGAGAAAGAGCTGGCATCTCTTGAAGTACACCAATTAGTTCAAAATGGCAAGAATTGAAATAGGCATGAAAGAGCAAAGGAAGAGGAAAGTGAAGGATAATGGATGAGAGAGGCCAGGTCAAGGCCTTGGGAGTTTTCGTTTTTTCCCCAAATCGACGGGGAGCCCTAAAGGGGAAATTTGATCAGCTGATCAGAAATCCTGGAAACAGCAGGGCCCAGTGGCACACACCTATAATCCCAGTGACTTGGGAGGCTGAGGCAGAAGCATGATGAGTTCAAAGCCAGCCTCAGCAAAAGTGAAGCACTATGCAACTCAGTGGAACCCTAAATAAATAAAATACAAATTTTATTTGTATTTATCTCTAAATAAAACACAAAAAAGGGCTGGGGATGTGGCTCAGGAGTTGCATGCCCCTGAGTTCAATCCCCAGTACCCGCCTCACCAAAAAAAAAAAAAAAAAAAAAGAAATCCTGGAAACAGATGCCCAGGGGGAGAATGTGGATAAAGACAGCATTGAGTTGAGAATTAAACCCTGGAGAAGGTGCACAGGCGCTGGTAAAGGAGATTGAGAAGCAATAGGCATATTTTGAGAAGAACCAGGCAGCACCATATTTGGATGCAGAGTGAGGATAGGATTTCAAGGAGGAAGGGTTAAGCAGAGGTATCCAGTGCCATGAAGAGATCAAACAACAAAGAAACCAAGAAAAAAGTTTATTGGTTCTGGCAATTAGGAGGCAATTGGTGACCTTGGAGCACTGGGAAAGCTTTGGAACTGGAAGCCAGATGGCAGAGAGCTCAGAGACCAAGAAGAAAGTCCCTGGACAACACCTCCAGGCCCCCTAACTTGGCATTTAAAGAAGAGCAAGGACAGAAGTTGACCTACGGGGTCTTCTGAATAGGAAAGACCCAAGTGATTTCAGTGAAGAGTGAATTTCCAGACACTGGTGATAGAGAACCAGGGTAGATGATAGGTGGGAAAGCAGAAAGATCCCTTGGATGTGATCCAGGGAACAGAGACCATTTTAAGGTTGAGAAAGGAGAAAACCAGGGATTATTTTTAAGGGTCTGAGAATGGGGGGTGATATATAGGAGTAGGAGACTTGGTATTTGAAAAGCTTTTGAGTTAGCTGCTGGGGGAGAAGCTTGTGAGACTTAATGAGAAGTAAATTAAACAACTGCTGAGCATGCATGAGACTAAGTTGCACCTCTTCCACAATAAATGAATGAATTTAATTTTTCTAAAAGTCTCCTGAAATAGAACACAAAATTTTGTCCACTTATTTTCTTATGAAGCTTCAATTTAATTCCAATCCAGAACTTCAGGGCGCTAGAAAACTCTAAAACAGCTGTTTATTCTCCAACTTGCTTACTTATACCAACTTTTCCCAAAAATTCAACATTGTCTTTCAAATGGACTATCAAAATAAGAGGGGGTGCTGCCAGTGCAAGTTCTGCTTCCACGTCCAGCGTCGATCATACTTCGGATTTGCTTACATTTGAAACATTTCATCCTGATTTCCCCCACATTGTACCCTGCAGATGCTGGAACTGCACCTTGCCTGTCTTCCTGCCATTTCACTGCCTCTGATGTTAACTAACCCACTCCAGGCCCATCCTTTTCATATATTTCATCTCTGACTAGGTTCTCTCATTTTATTCTTCCATATTTTCATGTTTCTGTCTTCTTAATTGTGTGCATTTGCCATAATTTCACAGTGGCATTATTAAAACGTCATTGTGTTCAAATAGCAAGTGAAATGGATATCTTATCATTTGAACAGACTTTCTCTTAGATCACTGCTTGTGATTATGAAGTTTCAATGTCAGAATTGCCTCAGGCCAGTTCTACAGTCTGAAACTCTGAGAAGCTTCCTCTGAGTCCCTTCATGGTAGACAGGACTCCTCCAAGGGGGAAACCTGCTTTCAGCCCGTCTCATTTCATGAAAAGGGACATTGCTTCCCTACAATGAGCCTCAACTTAGGGAGCATTTTCCATTGTCTAATAGACAAACCAAACCAAAAGAAGTGCATTCTGGGCAGTGACTTCTCCAGTGTTTCTGACCATAAAGCTGGTTTTGAGAACTGCAAGATTATCCCCAGTGGGGGTCCAAATACACCCTAAAGATGCAAAAATTCAGTATCCCTATTTTATCTGAAATGTCTATAAATCTTGATCACTTATTTTCATTCCAGAGTCATACTTTGTGCTGAATCATGGAAAACAAAATTACATTTAAAATCTTAAATCATAAGCTATTAGAGAGGGGTAAAAGAGTTTCTTTGTGTTAGGACTTCTTCTGTCTGAAGGAATGAAGAGCGGTCGCCTTTCCCTGACATAAAAGCTCTCATATAATGCATTCCAGGGGAAAAGGTAACTTTAGGACAAAATACAGTCACCACCCCTTTTTCCACCCTGCATGAAATTTGGAGCATAGAAATAACATTAGCAGATTAATAAATTGTTACCAAAGAAAAGTAGATGGCATTTTTGTGTCTCGGATAATTTTAAGTGAGGGAAAAGAATATTAAAGGGATAGATTTGATGGATCCTCCTTTCATATTTTACCAACTTTTTTCTCTTTTCAATGTAATTCACAGTTGTTCTTGGTTCTCAGACTTGTGACTTTGTTTATTATTGCAAATGGTTTAATTTTTGTTCTAAAATGTTGATTGAGTTTCAGAATTCAGCATGGAAGAAAGGACTATTGAAAAACTTTTTTCTTTTTTTTCTCCTAGGGGAGGGCTTTGGAAAGTAGAGGATATCAAATTCCCACATCAGTTTTGTAAATAAGTATCAGAAAGTCTGTTGTCTTCCCAGGCCAGGCTGTGTGTGTCTTATTTGTGTATTTGTAGTAATCTACAAGTGGTTCCCTGATAAAGTTAACACTTAGTTAATTACCCTGAGCCTTGACAGGTCCTATAATTGCCACTTGGATAACAAACATTTGATACTTGTCTTGGGTAGAATTTGTTGAGACCTAAAGAAGTAAGCTCTTGATGGATGGGAAGCAAACCAAATAAATACAGTATTTTATGTTCTTTTAATTCAGGGCCAAGTGGATTTGGATGAAGTGTTTATTTAGTTTGCTGGCTGTTTCAAGATGCTGTGGTGTATTGATTCCTTTTATTACCAGCAGCCGTTTAACCTGACCTCTTCCAGATCCAGTATTTTAAAAGCCATAAATTTTAACTTTACTTATGAGCAAAGGCTGAATCGCTGTGAAAGCCTTTTTATTAGTTGAGCTCCACCAATCTCAATGCTCTTATGTCACTGCTGGCAACAATATTTAGGGCTTCTTAAATTGGAGTGGCTGCTGGACTGCTGGGGAGGGGCAAAGTCAGCGATAAAGTGAGGCGTAAACATTTGGAGGGTGTAGGATTCCGTGATGGGATCTCAGACAGGTGCAGGAAAGAGGGGCAGACCTGAAGAGGAAAGCATCTGGTTGATCCTGCTAAATAAACCTCTGCTTTAGCAACACAGGTACTGAATACTATTTGGAAACGAAGAATGGAGTATGACCAAAGAGCGGGGTGGATCCAGAGAGAATTCAGGAGACCTGGATTCCCTTTCCCTGGTCTTCATATCCTGAGGTCCCAGGCACACCCTTAATATCTAGAATTATAACAAACCAAGAAGTCAATTTTTTTCCCTAAGCTGGGAAAATATATGCTTTATATCAAAGACTGATGGGTATAAGATCTAAGAGACTTTCTCTGGAATGTCCGTGCTTAAATATTCCAAGACAACATAACCTGTTTTGGAGCACAGGCAATGGTCTTGTCTTAACCAGCAAGTCAAAACCATTCTTCATATGAAACAATGGTGAACCTCCTGGCCATTTTGTATACTTAAATGGCCTATTTTTCTATAAAATAAAGAAGAAAAATTACATAATAGAATGATTAATTAAAGAATTAAAAATGTTAGTTGCCCCTAAAATGCATGAGTAGGTAAGAATGCGTTCTGTTTGAAACTGAGGACAAAAGGAAACTAATTCTCCTTGTGTGGCTTCCTGGTTGCAACTTCTGCACACTAGTGGCTCTGGTATGCCTCATAGAAAATTTCCCATCAGATTTCTAATTATCAGGGATATTTGTTTAAACAAATTTTCTTTTCTCGACCCTTAGACCTCTTTTTATTTGATCATGCTGCACAACTCTAATACAGCATTAGTGAAGTTATATAAGCAAAGAATTATCATTTCACTGAAGGAGAAAAATCCAAGCTAGAAAGGGAAAACTCATATTGAAATAATTTACATAAAAACATCTACAACAAAGAAGAAATACTGAATGAGAACTTTTCCCCTCCCCCATCTTCACTTTATATTTCTTTCTGGAGGAAAGTAATCTAAAATGATGTGTTTGTACTTGGTTGGTTATTTAACCTTCCAGATCTCTTTGTTGTGTTTTGTTTTGTTTTTGCTATATTGGGGATTGAATCCAGGGTCTCTTACATGCTAGGATACTAGGCAAGCGCTCTACCACTGAACTACATCCCCAGCCCCTGTGTTCGTTCTTGATGATAAACTACTTAAGAACTTTTACCCTACTTATGGCCAGAAGCTCTGCACTAGAATTTTAAGAAGCCAGATGTTCCTATTAATTCCACTGATGCTTTCAAGTTGGCCCTTAATATTTGTCTCCTCTTCATGTATCTCAGTGACTTTAATAAGAAAAGCAAAACATATTTAAATTTCTTGCTGTCCAGTTGTTTCTCCAAACCATGTTTCTTAAATTGCCAAAATAGAAGAAACTTTCCTAATAATTTGAGGGGGGCGGAAATCAGGATAAAGCATCAGAATTTTACAATCTTTCAGTTTAAAAGAAAATTGTCTGAACTCTACTGGATAGAGGTCCCAGACTGCTCAAATCACTATTTAGTCTCCATGTTAAAACCAAGGTCTTCAGAATATAAGAATTCTTACCTACTATGACCAGACACTTTTCTTTAGCTTTTTAAGAAGTCAAGCATTCGTATTAATTCAGTTCCCTCAATTCAATTCAGTTCACTAAGCAGCAGCAAAATGTGTGTTTTCTTTTTCTATAGCCTTGTTTGAATAAACATGGAGATGAACATTGTCATTACCTAAACCATCATCCTATGATATTCTGTATCATACCCTTTATAGTAACCAGGCATTCAACATTAAAGAAAAATTAATTGTAGTAAAAATATACATAACATAAAATCTTCCACCTTAACCACTTTTTAAGTGTCCATTTCAGCAGGGTAAATACATTCACATTGTTTTGCATCTGACATTAAACCTAACATTCTAATAAATTCCACTTTTCCCTGCAGTCAGCCAGCCTCCTCTCCACCCACAGCAGCTGTTGTGTTTGATGATCTTGGACAGAATGTTCCCCTCTGCACCCACCAGAGGGAAAGCAGTCCTTACCTTGGGGAAGTTACTCAGATTTCTAGAAAAACTTTCTGTAAGGTTGGCTGTCATGGTGTGAATTAAAAGGTTATGTCAGAGGTTAAACTATGCAATTAAATCAAGAAAGCAGATTATTCTAGTAGCTGACATTAACTTTTGAAAAGAGACAGGATTAGCTGTTCTTAGTCACATATAAACTGCACAATGGGAACAAAGGGAAAAAATTATTTCACCAACTACTTCCCTTGAAAGAAAATCGTTCCATCTTAGACCTCTAATTTTTCAGCTTAATTCTGTTACTTCATGAGGCTCATTATCCTCTTCCAGATTTGCACGCAGCGACTGATGCATTGTGACAGGTTGTTTTTGTTTTTCTGCTTTAAAAAATATTCCCTCCTTCCCTAAATAATTATCTGCAAATTAACCTTTTTCTCTTACTGGAATATTTGTTGGGATAGAATGCAGAAAATAGAAATGCGTAAGCAAGACTCTTTAGACGGGAGATAAATTCTTTGAGGCCACAAGGGTATCATTTATTAGATGATGGCTGCAGTCCACTAAATGGGCCCCTTTTGACCTGAAAGAGTTAATGCTCTATTGAAAGTGTCTGGATTGTCCCCAGTTTTACTCCCTTGGAAAGCTCTGACCCATTAATGGCAGTAATAATAATAATAGAAAACAATCCTGCTTTGCCTCCATTACTCTGAAACCGTTAATGGTATCCTAATGTTTTTTATTCTTCAAGTGTAACTGAAAACTGACATTCTACTCAGCCAACATTTCAAATGTAGTATGTTTTTTCATTACCATTTTTACATGCCGTGCAGGATGCTGAGTAAGGACTAAGGCAGAGGCTTATAATTGGTCTTTTAAATCATCATAAACATTTATTTTTCCCCCCATGGCTATCTCCAGTGCCAATAACTCAGTCATCAGATGATGGAAAAAAACTATTTAATGATGCATCACAAGCTCCTTCCCTCAACTCTAACCCAAAACAAGGGAAGGGATGTAAAAATACCGCACCTTTTTGGCTCTAAATAATTTTAAAATAACAGAAACAGGTCTTTATTGTGGTAATGTTAGCAGTGAACGGAATGTTCCCTTCTTTTTTTTTTTTTTTTTTGATAAAAATTATTTTTAGAAAAATACCAGGGGGTTTATATTTTTATTGTAATTATGAGAGTAAAGTAAGGCTCCTCAGTGTGGGGGGTAGAAATGGGGTTTCTGATTTGGGAGATTGACGTCTATAAAGGGGGATAATGGTACTGCCCCCTCTTCAGGGCTGCCATGAGATTGCCCAGAGCCAGTCACATAAGAAGTTCTAAGTAACAATGAGCTGCTGTTGTCATTGTTATTGAACAAGAGGAATTTACCCATCCTAATTTGGATCCTTAAGTAATATACTCTCAGGAGGATCCCACCTAATATATGGTATGATTGGAAAGCCCCTACCATTGTCCCAATAATAAACAAGTGTATTAGTGTCACTGTGTTTGGGCCCAAGGTCACAGACTTGAATCTTGTATTGCCAGTAGGATCCACCACAGTCCTGGCCATCTGGCAATAAGGTCCTTCTTGGTCTAGTCCCATTTGTCCTGCACAACCCATTTCCATACCCCATCCCTAGCTCCCCACTCCCTGAGAAGACTCCTTAGTGAGCAAATTGGTGGACTGCTGCCCCACAGCAGACCCCTGATCTCACTCTCTCCCACTCTGTCCCCAGGGCATCTCTGCCTGATGGTGCCTGTTTTGCAGGCGTCCCAGCCAAGAGTCTTCTTTTATACCTTTGATTTCTATCACTCCCTCCATATCTTGATGCATCCCACCCTGATTTGGGGTGCTCTTGAGTTCTGCACTTTGACTATCATATAAATCATTTTGTTCCTCAAGAGCAGGTGTTCACAAAGAGATATTCCCTTTTTTTTTTTTAAATCAGTTGAGCACTGTGTCTAAGACACATGTGGAGGAAAATGCTTCCTTTTATTCATTAACAGCAACCTGTGACATGAATGCAGAGTGGTCTGTACAACATTTTGTACATGTATTATTCTGATCATAAACAAAAACCTGTGGGATTGGCTCTGCTATTCATTTGGACAAGTGACTTAACCTGTCTGTGCCTCAGTTTCCACCACGATAAAATGGGATAACGTTTGTGAATATCTCTTGTCATTAAATGAGTTAATACATGTAAAAAGTTCTTAGAATGTGGCTATAATGGGTAGCTGCTGCTATTTGTATCATCATCATGTTTTTTTTCATTATTACGCTTTTCTGGTTAAGAAGCTGAAGTCCACAGAGGTTAAATGATTCCCCTGGACCCCAAGTCTTCCAATTCCAGTTCCACAGTAAAGGTGCCTCCTACATCAAAATCTTCTTTAAAAAAATATTTTTAGTTGTACATAGACACAGTAACTTTATTTTATTTGTTTATTTTTTTATGTGGTGCTGAGGATCTAACCCAGTACCTCATACGTGCTAGGGAAGCACTCTACCACTGAGCCATAACCCCAGCCCCAAATCTTTGTTGTTAAACATGCCAAACTACATTTAGCATCTCTACCTTAAAGTCAATTTGTAGAAAAGCTAATTCACAGTTTGTGCACAAGTTTCTCTGAGAGAGAAGTCTGCAACAACCACACTGAAACAAAATAAACCATTTTCCAGAAAAAGACACCCCTCCCCATGAGACAGGTATGTCCCTTCACCAGGGCGAGGTGTCTGTAGAAAAGCCAGGGGATTACTGTGGGAGCAACGGGCCTTCAAAGTGATGTCAGGTTTGCTTTTATATCTGCAAAATCCAGAACACTGTATTTAGTCAGTGTAATTGTAGATAGGTGCTCTGAACCCCTGGTCAACCAGAGCAGGCATGATTTTATTTATCTTTCAGAAGCCTTCTGTTTTTCTGAATTGTCTAGTAATTAGTCATGTGTCTGTAGATACTTCTAATGATCTGGAGAATGGTCCTCTCTCTTCACAAAGGAGCCAGGGGTCAGGCCCAACAGATCAATCTAATGAAACCATTCTCAATGCTGGGGAATTTGTCACTCATAAACTCCACAAGGAATAGACTAGAATAGAACATGCCTGTGCATCGATAGTGTCAGATGCACTTTTCATGGGTGAGGTCAGCTCCACACTCACCAGCTCTTCACCAACAATGTTCCCTGCTCCCTGAGTACCTGTCAGACCTAAATAGAAACAAGGGGCAATAATGCAGATCATTATGTGAATGAGAGATTGGAGAGTAGGTTTAACTCAAGACCTTTTAGACCACAACTGAAATCAATTTCAAACCGGCTTTTGCATAGAAGATAATTTGTTGACTCATGCAACTAAAAAGTCCAGAGGATGACCTGCAGGGAGACATGGCTGGACACCGTCTCAATGTCGATGCTCACTCCTCATGTTCTGAATCCCTCTGGACGTCATTCTTAGGGGAGTACAAGATGACTGCCTGCAACTCCAAGCTTATCCTCCCAGTAACCCCAGCAGCAAAGATGACTTCTTTCTGGTGACACTAGTAGAGTTTGTCCTAGTTAGCACCATCCTACCCCTGAACCAAACAGGGTAATGAAATCCACTGGTCACAGGCCCACAGGATGAGAATCAGGGAGTTATAGCACCCCAAAGAAAATCAGGGTGCTCCTTCCAAATAGAGTGAAAGATGCTGAGTAGGAAAAACAGATGGATGTCAACACCAGGGGGAAATAAAAGGGGCAGGTTAGGCTAGCTGGCGAGTTGTGATGCTCTTCCTGTTTCTCTACGAGCTTCCTTGAGATGGAGAAAAGCAGAATTTACATGTACCCTGACCCTCCACTGAAATCCAGCAAGAGTTTCAGTATAAGACTGATCTTGGACTTCCCCCACGGGGAGGTTATTAATGGAAACATCACCTTCTTGTAACCTTGTTTCCCGCTGGCAAGGACTCCTTGAGCTGAGTTACAGGGAAACTCCGGCATGTTGTCAGATTTCACAACAACATTAAGTGGGACTTCCTTTTCATATTTGCCACCTCATTTATTTTGTGTGTCCCCATGTTATTAGTTTTACTGCCCATTAATCATTATGTGTAACAAAATATAGTAAAGTATGCTTAAGAGGAGACAGTAAAGGGTCTGGCCATGGCAGTTTCAACTAAGCCATGTCAAGAGGAAGCCCGGAGGTGACAGGTGGTGCCGCCTGTCCTGCCCACTCACCGACACAGCCATGAGCACCTCATGCCTCCCTAGTGGACTGGGACATTTTTCTGCAACCTTTTCCTACTAGTCAGAGAAAGAACTGGGGAGAGTAGTTCCATTCATTGTGAGGACAGAGGACTAACCACACTAAAACTGTTTTTGAAGAAATTATTTCACAAAAGCCTGAAGCCGGAATTGTAAAAAAGGAAGAAACTTAAAGTAAATAAAGAATATTATGAGGAGTGGGTTCATTGCTATAAAAAATAGCAGCCTGTCTTTAATTTATCCTATATCCTTTATGCTGCTTCTGTATTTTCTTAAATTACCAATACCGTCAAGCCTTTGGTTTTCTGTTGTCCCTTGATTTGGATCTCGCCTTCTTAACCCAGTTCCAAGGACTTACTGTCTTCCTGGGTACATACGCCTTCTTCCCACCGGTTCCCAGACAGTCCTTTCCCTTACCAGTCACTCAGTTCTCCCATGTGTCTGCACCACCCAGTAGATGTGTCTCTACTTTCCTTTATGCCTTTCCTCCTTTGTGGAGTTCCACACTTGACTTCAAGGACAAGTCCCACTTCGTGGTCCAATGAATCAGGATTACCCCACGCTCTCTTTTCTCTGCATCACAAGTTCAGCTGCTCCACCTTAGCTATAAGGCAATGTCAGCTTTCTTGCTATATTTTTCACAGAGATGCCTATTGTTCAGTGATCCCAAAAGTCCAAGACCTTGTCTGATTGGTAATTTTTTGATAGTGTCATGGTTTGATCTGAGGGAGTCTCTTGCCTAGTAAAAGAAACTAGTCAGTTCTTAACTTATGTGCCCAGTCATGATTATTCTCATCGAAGATTTTAGGGTTTGGTTTCTTAATGAAAAATGTTTGGGTTATTAATAGAAGCAAAGGAGGTAGAAGATAATATTGAAAGGGATGAGGAATCTTAGACCAAAAAAAAAAAGAAGAAAAGAAAAGATAAAGAACAAAAAGAAGAAAAAAGAGTTTCCCATAAAGAGTGAAAATTCCAAGCTGGTGCTAATCCTAACCCATGATATATGAATAGAAAAATAGAAATCCTCTTGGCATTCTGTTGGTTGTAGATAATGCTCCTAATAGGTGTAAATTTTGCACACCAAAAGTGGTAAGAGGTGATACTTGTTGACTGTGTCAGGCAACATATTCAAAGTTCTGTATCAGATAATCTTCCAACTACTCTATGATAGAGGTTCTTTTATTATCTCTGTTACAGATGAGGAAACTGAGGCACACAGAGGTAAGAGCCTCACCCAGGTTAACACAACCAATACATAGGTCGAGCTGGGACCTGAATCCAAGTGGTTTGATGCCAGATATGTGTTTGTAATAGGTATTGATTGCTTTAAACATTAAATTAATAGTGGATGCTGAAGAGGCAATTTATTAGTGAAGATATAACAGGACCCCCACTGGAAATACAGCTCCAGAGAAATCCAGGAGTCTGTGCAAACATTTATATTTTCTAAAATTTTGGACCTCTATTACCATCAGACAGATCTTTCATGAAGTTTAAAGATCTTCTTAAAGTTCATCTTGATCAACACCTGGATTAGAACACCTTTCAGGAAACTGGGTTTTGGCCTTTCATTTCTGAAGCATCAAAATAAGTGAGAAGAACATTTGAGCTGGAGGGTAGTCCAGGTCAGGCCAGTAGCCTGACAAGTCCTTGTCTGTCTTCTCAGGGATCTAAGTGAGAAATTGGAAGACAGTCAGCTGTTGTTCTGGTATTCACATGAGATATAGTACTGAGGCAGCATGACTCAGGAACGTGAAGGAAAATCACAAGCTATTATTGGGAATCCGCTTAATTTATCATAGAGTCGATAACACAAAATGATTGTTTCAAAGAAATAGTAGTTTATTCTGTCAAAAAACACAAGTAAATAACTCGTGTTTAAGGATCGTGACACGTTGCTATAGACTGCATGTTTGTGTCCCCTAAAATTCACATGTTTAAACTGTATCCCCCAATGTGATGGTTTTAGGATGTGGGGCCTTTCAAAAATAATCAAGTCATCATACTGGAACCCTCACGAATTAATTTGTGCCTTTATAAAAGATGCCAGAATGTTCCCTTGCCCCTTCCACTATGTGAAGACACAATAAGAAGATGGCCATCTATGAACCAGGAAGCGGGTTCTCAACAGACCCTGCATGTGTCTGTACCTTGACCTTGGACTTCCCACCCTCAGAGTTATGAAAATAAGTTTCTGCCATTTATTAGTGACCTAGTGTATGGACTTTTCTTATAGAAGTTCAAATGGACTAAGACAGAAATTAGTTTTGAGAAATAGGATGCTCATGTAACAAATACCTGAAAATGTGGAAGCAGCTTTGGAACTGGGTAATGAATAAAGGCAGGAAGAGCTTTTGAGATAAATGCTAGAAAGAGCCCTACACTGTTATGGATGGACCCTTTAAGGTGACTCTGGTGAGTATCCAGGAACAAAGAAGGCAACTATAAAGATAGCCTCACTCATCTTAGAGAATACCCAAGTAATCCTGAACAGAACATCGGTGGAAATATGAGCGACAAAGGCCATTTTGATGAGATCTCGGAAATGATGAACCTGTTATTGGAAACTAGAGGAAGGGGCATCCTTGATTTTAAGTGGCAAAGAATGTGACTGAACTGTGTCTGTGTTCTGTTGTTTTGTGGGAGAGAGAACTTGTAAGTGATGAACTTGGATATTTAGCTGAACTTATTTCTAAACAGTGTTGAAGGTGCAACCTGGCTTTTCCTGGTTGCTGTGAAATGCAGGAAGAGGGAAATGTGAAGGGTGTGGTCAGGCAAATGTTTGATAAGGGGATTAGTATGGCTCAGCCATCTCAACAGATGCCAGGAGCAATTCTCTAAAACAGTGGAAGAATAACTCTGGAGGCAGTTCAGAGATCAGCAGGACCAATTCTTCCTGCCATGGCCCCAGCATGAAAGTGCCTGGGGATAGAGCCCCATAAAAGAAGGGATTCAGGTGCCCATGGTACCTCAGCACGTTGCCCCTGCAGCCAAACACCACTAGTTCTGCTCCCCTTGCTTTAGTACTAAATTCCTCAGACACCCTGTCTACAGTTCCAGTGGGGCCAAGTACAGCAGGGACCATGATGACCAACCCTCCAGAAGACACAAGCTGGCAACTCTAGCATCATTCATGTAGTGCCATCTCTTCTGATGCTGAACTGTGGCATGAGCAGACAGCCACGGCAGAACCCTCACGAATGGCATTAGTACCCTTATAAAAGAGACCCCAAAGAATTCACTTGCCCTTTGTCCAGGTAAGTTCACAGTGAGATCAGAAAGTGGGCCTTCACCAGACACCAAATTTGCTGGCTGGCTCCTTGATCTTGGAGTTGTCAGTCTCCAGAACTGTGAGAAATTCCATTGTTCATGTGCTACCCAGTCCATGGTATTTTTCTTATAGCAGCCTACTTAAGACCCACAAGAAAAATATGAACCTTGAAATACAAGAATGGTACTCAGTGCGATGAGATGTTGCTGGCATGAGGGAGCTCTTCCCTTCTCTGGATTCTTGCTTTCTCCTAGACACATGCTCACTCTAGGCCATGTTCTCATTAGTTCTGTCATCCTGCCCTTCCTCCCTTCTTCTTTCTAGCTCTCCCTCATCATGAGCATGTAGTTTAATTTGGGTCAGATAAATTGTGTCTGATGTGACCTTTTTATAAGAACACAATAAACTATAATGCAATAAGAAATGTTAGTTACTATTGCACTTCTTCCCTTCCTCATAGGATCACATACTTCCTGAGTCTTAAAAAATTCTCAGGAAACACTGATAGCTGACTTGATTTGGGCTTAATATCTTAACATTAAATAGAAACGTCAACGTATGCCAATGAAGAAATTGTGATCATACTAACACAAAACAAAACAAAAAGTCACTTTCTGTCAGTGATAGAAAGAACTCAGTAATTGAGAATTTGAGGACCTTTTTTCAACTATCATCAAGTATAAAAGGTAGAAAAATATTCGAAAAGTAGAAAAATGATATTTGACCCTGAAAAAAATATTTGCCCATTCTATACTTGTGAAAATATCTTCTTGTGGGTACCTTCCAAGATATCAATCACACTTTGACCTTTTAGTTATGCTAATTTTTTTTAAGAAATGAATTAGAATTCTTTATATTATGCTTCGAGAGTACTGTAGTATACAACCTACATAAAGACATAAATCACTCAGCAATCAAAAGCAGAAAAGGTAAGCTGTTGAAGCAAGACATACAAAGGGTAAAAGGAAAAAGGGAAAAAAAAATCTGTGGAGCAGCCTGTGTTCCAAGGGAAAGCCTGTTACAAAGCTATTCCAGAAGGAACTGGAAGACAAATGAAGGTGTTCTTGACAACGGACAAAACTGAGACTATTTAATGTGCACATAAGGTGGAAATGGCAGAAAAGGTTAATACACAAAGAGAAGTTAAGTTAAAGGAATGACTCGTATAAAAAGAAGGTGAAATGTAGAGAAGAAGGATGAGTAATTATAGGCAAAGCCAAAATGATTAAATCCTTCAAAGTAATGCAAAAGAGCCTCAGGGTTGTATTACCAAAGAGCAGGAAGCTGTCTATGGTGAGGGCAATGAGGAAGGGAAGAGGTGTGGGGTGGGCTTCTCCAGGTAAGGGAAGTCTATAGGTCTTATTTCACAGGTCGGAAAGTTTGCCATCCAATTCAGTAGATTCAGCCTTGAAGTGAGTCCTTTCCCCACTACTTTAATGATAAAGGAGTGTTTTCTTTGAAGTAGCCACATTTCCTTTCCAGGAACCCAGGCTGGTTCAATCTGTTATTATTTTGAAAGCAAAGGTTAGCTTATTTGTTCATTTTAAATCCAATAGACTTTTCTTTTTTTAAATTTATTTATTTATTTTTAATTTTTACAGACTGCATTCGAGATTCATTGTACACAAATGCAGTACAACTTTTCATTTCTATGGTTGTGCACAATGTATATTCATACCATTTGTGCAATCAAACATATACATAGGGTAATGATGTCTGTCTCATTCCACCATCTTTCATACCCCCACCCCCTCCTCCCTCTCATTTCCCTTTACATAAATTTTCCTAACACAGAAAAAAATGAAAATGAGATTAAAGCAAACCAGTCTCTTAGGAGTGGGATTGTCTTGAGTTTTTCATTTTTTTTAACAGATATTGTTATATATATTTCAAAACTATTTATCCCCCTAGGTTGAACCATACAATCCATTTTCTTATCTGTAAAAAAGAAGAAAAAGATAATATTTATCTTATTATCATGACAATATTTTTGGCTTAATGAATTCCCTATTCATTACATTTATTGGGCATAATTTGAGTCCAGAAAAGAAACCTAAACATGGCCTAAGATTTTGACTTTCAGTTTATGAAAGAATAATTTTTAGTAAAGAAAAAGTGTGATCGATCCTTGGCAAACATTTGAAGACACTTGGAGGGCTATACCCATACTCATAATCAAAGAATTTATTTGCTCACATAATCTTCCCATATTTTCTCTGGATATTTTCACTTTAAAATAGACAGTGTTTGGAGACAGAGTAGGAGAGATTATGCAAATGTATGAATCTTAACGAGAAGTTCATTATTGAACATTTTGACATGAATTTCAGGAAATGATAAAAGACTCTGGGATTTATGAGACTTAAAAGAAAAAATTCTGCTCTTAAAGAACTTGGAAATTGCCAGTAAAAGAACTGAGACCCAAATGACAGCAGATAATGTAAAGCCAGATTGCATTATGCCCTATGGTAATGAAGAGGAAACAGGGCACTGTGATAAGCTTGGAATGATGATCAATATTTGGAATACTGAGATAGGCAAGAAGGTAATTAGGCCCATTATGGACACAGTTAGCATAGATAACATAATTTGGGAAATTATACATTTGGATATTATGGAGAATTTTATTCAAGGCTAATGGATCTGCAATGATATCTATTAAAGCACATAAGATGTTTTGCCTCTAGGGAATCTACTAAAAAAATCAAATATACAAAATTTTCAGTAAGTATGATCTAAAATGAAAAGACAAAGTGCAATATGTTGGAGAATAAAGTGGCGTTGTGACTTCCCACTTGGAATTTATAGCAATTTTTCATTCAAAGAGTTTTAAGGCTATTAATTTCACATCACAACTCCCCATGAAGCAAGTAAAGCACTTCTATTGTGTTTGCCCAAGTTCATTGCTCATAATAAGGCAAGGCCAAATTGGTAATGAAAGCAAGTTATCTTGACAAATTCCTGGCCTTCTCAGGTTTCATGCTGTGACCCCTGGATATCATTACAATAATTTTGATCCCTAATTTACTACTGAGCACAATTCCTTTATTTTAGGAGAAGGGACTCTAATTTTCCCTGAGCACCTTGAGTATTATTGAAAGGTGCAAATTAATACATTATTTATTGTTAACCTATAGATATGCCCATGTATATGGAGAGAGAGCGAAAGAGAATTATAAGCATGTATCTGAAAGTAAATACCTTCTCCCAAATAATTCCTTATTTTTTAATAAGAATGTATTGGAGGCAATTTCATCAATAATGGAAGATCCAATTACTGGTCTTCTGGATTAAGGCATTCTTTTATTGCAAGATTTTAATGCTAGAGTGGTAAGTTCAAACGTTGCCAATGAAATCTCAGACTAATTAAATGATTATAGCCTAAGGGGAAGAACAACTGAGCCTCCACTATTAATCTTACCAAGAATAGCCTCTATGTGTGATGAACGGATGAATATATATACCTTATTTCAGAAGGAAAAAAATGCAAGGAGTTGTTTTAAGAAATGATCAGTTTAATTTCTGAATAAAAAGGAAGGATAATATTTTATTATTAAGTCCTTTTCAGCTGCTTCTGTAAGGCATGGACTGTAGTGGTGAATTGAACCAAATCAGTTGCACTAGGAGTTCATCCATTCAAATGTTTAGAGGTGGCACGAAAGTGAAAGTGACAATAATTATCACCAGTGCTTAATGAGAACTCACAATGTGCCAGACACTCTTCTGTGCTTGTCTCACCCTCACTGTACAGATAGGGAAACTAAGACACAAGAAAGTTAGTAATTCAAGAGGTAATTGCAGAGTAGAGAGTGTTTGAAAATTCTACAGCCTCTCCTTCACTGTTAACCTCTACCCTCTGGACAGTTCTATTCTCTGCTATCCTAATCACCTGCCTGTAGGGTTCTCAAATGGAAGAGAGGCACATAAATCCAAAATGGAGGCCCACATCCAAATGTCACCCAGGAAGCGCTTTCTGTTGCCTGGCACATTGAAATGGGGCTTTCTACCAGAAGGCTGGGGCAGCAGTTTCTCCATGATTTGAAAGTCTGTTTAGTAGCCGCACCTTTCCACCTGGACAGTAGCTCTCCACTGGACTTCTTCATACCTCTTTCATTCCCACAGGAGAAATGGTGGCACATCTCCTTCAAATGTAGTCTTGGGGTATGTGTGTGTGTGTGTGTGTGTTCTTTTCATGACACTTTGTTTTTCTGGAAGAAGACAAGTGGTGGGTGTCTGAGTATTGCTAGGTCTCAAATGTCAGATTTGACCCTGACATTTACTTCCACACTATGGGGAAAGCTTCAGCAGCCACGTCAGTCCAGTCCTTCATTTGGTAACAGACAGAATCTTTGAAAGAACTCTAACGTCTTTAAAAATATGTATTTCCACAATATTTCCTTTTGGGGCCTTGATATTAAGGGAAAATGTGACATGTGACATTAGGACATTTTCATTATGCAATTTTGAGAAGAATATTTGAGGTGCTGGGGATTGAACCCAGGGCCTTGTGCATGTAAGGCAAGCACTCTACCAACTGAGCTTTATATCCAGTCCTTGAGAATTATTTTTATCAGACCAGATCCTTGTTTTCGCACCCTTGATAACCACATCATATGTTTCATGAAATTCATGTATTTTGAGTTAATGTTTTCAAAGGAAGGTTACGTTCTTCTAGATCTTATAGGACCTGATCACTGGATATAGAAATCATAGTTAAAATAAAAATTTTCTTATTCCTTGGCATTTGCAACTAACCCGAGCTGTCCTGAAAGTCATTGAATAGTCGTATTCAGATTCCTTTTGTCAATACTCAGAATGGAACAAGCAAATACTCAAATCTGGACAAGGTCCATCCCATGACAAATAGCACGTGGTATTCATTGATCCCACTCCCAGACAGTTGCTTAAAATCAGCCACTTCCAATATCACATCAACTACAGATGAAAATGTAAAGTCATATTTTGGGTGACTTCAATGAGATCAAGTGGCCGAGGTTTCAAATTTGACAAATGACTCACTTTATAATATTCCTTCAAGGAGACCTCTGCTTTTAGAGGGAGCCTAGAAAAGTATGATTTGTATGAACAGGGAGGCTAGAAATAGAAAATGAACCTTTTCATTGCAAAAGCTGTAAAATTTCCAATGCATTGTCAACCTAAACTGAAATTGATGAGAGTAGGAGTAGGGAAGAAGGATTGAATGGACAATTTATTGTACTGTGTACAATTTTTACAAAATAAGAAACTTTATTCCAAATATTTTGTTGGAATTCAACACTGATGCCAAACAATAGACATAATAATCCCTGCCACAGCTGGTATCTTTGACATACTGTCAAAGCCCTCCGACACATAAGAACATGTAGGACCCTAGTGAAGGTTCATGTCATAGTATGCTTTCTTTCACTTGGGGACAGTTAAATCTGTTCAGTGCACCTATAAGTCCTTGTAAGGATCTTCCTGGTTTAGGGTCCTTCTCTCCAATGTCAATCTCTCTTCCACAACTGCTTCCTGTTTTCTTCCCCAAGAATAAATAATTTTTTTCCAAGGCTGAAAAATCCCCAATTTCAAATTTATAGCCTAGGACTCAAATTTACTAGGTATTACCTCCAATAGCACTGGCTTGTAATGTTGCCCAACATCAGCTGAGGTGCTTCTCATTTGGAACTACTACTAAAATAAAGTGAATTAATTACCAGCTCTATTAATCCTTCAAAATCCATGACTCTGTAATGCTCAGTTTGCTTAGAGTGATTCAGTGTATTTGCTCCTTCTCAGATGTGACTTCTTGCTGAGCTTTAGGTGAGCTCCTTTCAGATAATATGCCTTGGATCTTGGATGATTTATTCACTTTCAAGTTCCCTGGAATTTACCACTAAAGGTTGACGTGAATGCTCACAGTTTGGGCTCTAATATAATCTTCTGAATGGCAATTAATAAATAAAAGATGGTTACTATTGTTGACAGAGGATCCGGGCTTTCTCAGATAGATTTTTCCTTCATGTTTTTGCCAAACTTCATGTCAGACATCTCTAGGGATGATGGTATAAAATATTTCCAGTTAACTACAATATTTTTTCTGTTACTTCAATACCTCCAAACTTCGATGCTGTCTTGTGTTTTCTTGTCAAAAATGATCTTATTCACTTTTTGCTTCTTCAGCTTACCTCTTCCCTGTGAATATGAGAAACATGCTTCTTTCTGGATTTAATAGCAACATTTCCTTAATATTTGTGCTTGCAAGTAACACCTGAAACATGTCCCCACAATTTCTTGGGTTTTTGTTTTTTGTGCTTCATCTCATTTCTGTCACTTATTGAATACACAGTGTCACCTCTAAAATGTAATGTTCATTGTCACTGGGTATATTATTCAAAGTGCAGTGTTGCCTCCTGGAAGTTCATGACATAACCATAATGCAGTGTGACTGCTTGACTAGGCTCCAGTGATAATCTAAACTAATATTCTCATTTTGGAGGTGAGGAAAATGTAGGCCAATTTAAGCAGCTTCACCATAATCAAGTAGAGGGCAGAGACTAAATCCACCTTTAGGAAGTGAGGTACTTGATACAGAACAGAACAGCTGGAGTTCTGCTACCTTTGGTCAGCTCCCAGTTGGGATGCTTATTAAGTGTTGCTTGAGGAAGTTATTTCAGTTTTCTCATCTGTAAAATGCTGACAGTTGTGACAGTAGCAAAGTTGTAAGGATTATAGTAAGTTAGTGTAAGTGAAGCTTGTAGCTAGTGCTTGGCACAGACTAAGGAATCCATGCCTTGTTAGTTATCAGCACTAATGACATTATTTGACCACATGTGTAAGAGTCTGCATTGCTCTTTGACTTTGTGTGGCTATATACATGCATTAGACCTTTGCGGTACCCCTTTTGTATTCCTGTGTTATCTAATACAATGTTAGGCAACTAGTAGTTGTGTTCATGTTAGTAATGGTAATAGGAACAAAAATAGTGATGATAGTAATGAAAGGTAGTGCTGTTTATCAAGCCCTATGATATGTTAAGCATTGAAAGTAGGCACTTTATGTACATGATTCATAATAGATGCTCAATCCATATATATTGGACAACTGCATAGTAGTTTATTTCTAGAAATGCAAGTGTGCCCTCTTAGTGACAATAATCTCCTTCTTAACTGGAGGGGAACATGAGCTTTGGCCCTGGTGAACAGCTCTGAGCGTAGAAATGAGAGCCTTGATAGGATTCCTTCCATCTTCAAAGTAATCCTTCAGCTGCTATATTTATATCATCTAATCTTGTTATTGGTAATTGGAAGACTGGATGGGAGTGGAAAAAAAGGTCAAGAAATAGAGTAAAAGGGAGCAGGTGCAGAGTGGGACAAATTATACAAAGGAACGATAATATATATCTGAAAACAGATGATTAAAATTCAATTATGTTTTATTCTCTCTTTTAAATTTCAACTTATATAAAAAGACTGCCCCTTTTCTAGATCCCAAATAGAAATGCATTTGGAACAATAGGATGGACACAGAAAAGTTGTTTCCTTTCTTGCTTTGCTTTATTTATTTACAGACTAAATAAATTACATTCACTGTACATTGATAGCCACTAGGGAAAGGGAAAGTGTTCAATCACAAAAATTACAATCACTAATATTCCTTGATTTGCAGACACAATATGTTCCTTAATGATCATATAAACAACTGTGGTAATTATAAGAGATGATTATAAGAGATTATAAGAGTGTGTGGGAGTGCCTAGAGTGGGGACTGAGAGATAAGCACTCCTCAGGTCAGGTGCTATGTCTGTGTGTCTGGCAGTGTGTGTATCCGTGTATATGTATATGCATATACCCCCATACATATAATCTCTGGACATAGTAACAACCTTTCAAATTCATGTTTGTGCATGTATGTGCATTGATACACATGCATAAAAATTCCTATATATAATATATATTTATTCTCAAATCTTACTACCACTTTAGAAAAAGAAACTATGGCTCAGATAAGTCTAACCACTTGTTCAAGTTCACGAGAAAAGTGGCAAAGTTGGAATTTGAACCCCAACCCCTGCTCATTGAACCCTGCTTTTTGAAGAAACTCAAGCAGAAATCTTCTTGGAGCAACAGTATTTCCATGATACCACACTGTCCCATTATGGGAAAGGTAATCTTTTCCCCTTTCTTTTCCAGAATCTCCAAGCAAAGATTTTGGTCCAACTCTGGGCTTGAAAAAGTCCAGTTCCTTGGAGAGCCTGCAGACAGCTGTGGCCGAAGTCAGGAAGAATGAACTCCCCTTTCACAGGCCCCGGCCGCACATGGTTCGAGGCCGAGGCTGCAACGAGAGCTTCCGAGCTGCCATTGACAAATCTTACGACGGACCCGAAGAATTAGAGGCTGGTAGGCCAATATGCTCCCTTAAGTGGTTTCTGCATCTCATTATCATCTGCAAATCATAGGCAAGAATGTGCGCTTAACTACAGAGAAAAATGATTTAAGGATTACAATTATATTTTTGATATTAAAAGTAATTCATTTTCCTGATATGTTTTGCCCTTTGGCTTAACGAACATGGAATTGGAGAACGCAATATGCAATTTATTTTACAGTGCAAATGTTAAAGAAATCTTCTCCTTCGCTTTCCTACAAGGACCAACTGTCATTTACCCTTAGGGTAGGAGCACTAAGTGTGCATTTCTTGACATTCTTATTTGAGTCATTAAAAGCAGCATCAACCCGAGGACTGACTGCATTAATTGAGTAGAAGCAGTTGGGTTATATTTGTACTCAAAAACCTCTCCTGGAAAGTCGCTAGCCCTGTTTGTTTCCCAGCATGTGGGCTTTCTGAGCTGATCAAGGTTAACAAGCCAGCTTTCAGTAAGATTAGTGTTTTAGCACATTTCAAGCTTTTCATAGGACCAGCTAAGCAACCAATGGGCCCCCTCCTAGCATCCAACCTTGCTTGAAGTAACCAGATTTGGGCAGTCTGTCTTCAAAGGGTACATGTCCCCACGTGGAAGGATAGAACTCCACAGCACTTCTATTCATTCTTCTGTATTTTACATTTTGACTTCTCTTTATATACTAACCGTAAGTGCCCCTGACCATGTGTATTGATTTTCTTTCTCTTTTTCTCTGTACAGACGGTCTGTCTGATAAGAGCTCTCACTCCGGCCAAGGAGCTCTGAATTGTGAATCTGCCCCTCGGGGGAACTCTGAGCTAGAGGACGTGGAAAATAAAGCCAGGAAGGTAAAAAAAGCGAAAGAGAAAGAGAAGAAAAAGGAAAAGGGCAAATTGAAAGTCAAGGAGAAAAAGCGGAAAGAGGAAAATGAAGACCCAGAAAGGAAAATAAAGAGGAAGGGATTTGGTGCCATGCTGAGGTATGGGCCTGCTTTGAAGGCAGAGCTGCTTCTGTTTCTCCTGGTGAAATCTCTCCTTTGTGTGTACTCAGGAACAAAGTGCAAGCTTTCCCTTGTCTTCAGCTAAGTGCATAAAAATCAAAACTATGAATGTTCATGTTGCTTTTTCACAGAGGCCGAAGGAGACTGTGAGTGGCTCCAAAGGCTTATAGTGATGACAGAAAACTGTCCCTAAGTCTAATGTCAAAGAAAGGCCAAAGCATAGTGGGGCACAGGTGATGCTGCAGCTCCGTGTAACAGAGTGCTCTCTGTGTGCGCATCTACACAGGAAAGCAAGAACTGAGGGTCCTTATCTGTTAGCTCCTTTAAATTAGAGCAGTCACAATTGATGAACCTCATCCCACTATGACTCTAGGTGTGTGGATGGCCAGGCCTCTGGGTATGGTAGGGTGACCTTCAGAGTTACTTTGATGCAGGAGAGATTTCCCTGGACTTGGATCCAGATGGTCTGAATCCAGGATCCTCCACACATGAGCCACGGACGGGGCTTCACACACATTGCTTAACTTCTCTAAACCATACTTTTCTACTTTCAGAATGAGACTGGCACACCTGCTCTACTAACCCAGTGGGGTTGTGACAAGATTTCATACGCAGTGGGTTCTATGGCCGGCATGGCTCAGCAGGGCACAGTCAGAAAACACTTTTGCTTCTTTTCTTACAGCTATTTTAAAAAATGCTCTGTGGGGCTGTCTTCTCCACATCTTGACTTCTCAGCTTTCTTGCTGAGAGCTTTATGGTCACTTTCAGGTAATAAAACAAAGTCTTTGTCAGAGGCTTGAACAACCAATCCAATATAAACTGAAATTTTCCTCCCCTTTGCCCCTTGGACCTTGACCCTAAGGGATGACCCACAGTGTGGTGGGAGGTGGGCTTCCACCTTTCCTCTCTCAGTCTTTGTAACCAGGGGAAGGGGGAAGAGAATATAAAACAAGAGTGAGTTTTACTTAACTTTTGTACCTGGCCATCAGTGACCTTTTATGGGCAACTTACATGGATTATTTAGGAATCTCCTTAATATACCAGTTGCTGACTTCCTAAGGACCCCTTACCCTGGCCTCTGACTTCAGACAGTCAACCCTGGAGTCTCCTAACCCCAGCTGATAGACTTCTTGGATAATGGCCGTTTGAGAGGGCCCAAACCAAACTGAAGCAGCATCTGCTTAGCCCACAAGAACTACTGCCTTCTCAACCTCCAGATAATGCAAGCACAGCTTGTTCCCCCGCCTCTCCTTTCTCCTCACCCCAAGACACAGAGGTGTTCCAAACAGACTCACATCTGCAGAGCTCTTCAGAGCAGGTCAAGCTCCAGTCTTGGGTCTCCCCACCTTCAAGTTCATGTCAGCCTCTGTCAAGAGTGCTCTCATGCCTGAGGGAAGGTCAGTACATGTTTGCAAGTCACAAAGACACTTTCCGAGGGATTATCCTATAGCCCCTCACTTATTTTGTTGGGGCAGAAAGTAGAGGTACCCCTTTCCATTGCTTTCTTTCCTCCTTTAATTTCCTGTTAATTAATCTCTATACTTCTCTTCCATGAACTGAAGGTGAACGATGGTATATAATAGTTGGGATATACCATCGTTCACCTTCCAGATTGGTCTTCTCTTATGAACTCTTAAGAGATATTTCATTCAAAAATTGCAGTTGTTATATGGTACCAGTTGTTTTCAGTTTGGGATCTTTAAGTGAGATTTTCAGACAGACAGGAAAGTTCCTCTCTCCCTCCTTCCCTTTTCCTTCCTTTCCGTACTCCTCCCTTCCTCTCTCCATTCCTTCCTACCCTTGTGTGCTTGTGCATGTGTGTGTGTGTGTGTGTGTGTGTGTGTGTGTAAAATTGTTAAGTGAACCTCTAGGGGGCACAAATGATACTGACAGCTCTGGGTCTTCCTATTGTATTTCCAGTGGTCAGAGAATGCTATGCTGGTGTCCTTCTGCTCAAAATATGCTATGGTCCTTCTCTCATCTGGACTGAGGTCACTCCAGCAGGTCTGATAGCCACCGAACTATCAAAGAACAAACTTTCAACACAAATTGAGTTTCAAAGATCAAGTTGAATTTTATTACCAAGTCACGCATTGAGCATTGAACACTGCAGAACTGAAAGGCCCTTGTGTGAGCTGAGCGGAGGTGTAGGTTTTAACAAAAGAAAAGCCTATTAAAAGCAAAAACAAAAACCAAAAAGTGAATTGGTCATTTCAAAATTATTTTCCTTACACGTTTACAACAGAAGAGAGTTCCTCATCATGCCTGCTCAGGGTGACCTGCTCAGGGTGACCGGACATCTTTTGATTGTTTTTTGTGATCTCCTGTTTGTTGTTGTTGTTTGGTTGGTTGGTTATGCTTTGTTTTTAAACGGGCCCATTTCTGAGTTCAGTTGGGTCATGTGATTCCTAGTCTTTTGTGGCTTAGTGCAGGACCTCAGCCCAAAACAAGGATCTCCATTTTACTTTATGTGACCTACAGCCTCATAAATGCCAGGAGCCAAATTTCTCAGTAGGCATTGGTTTATTTTTCCTAGTGGTCTCTGTAGATTCTGTCTCTCCTTTTGCCACCTCTAATTTTAAATTTCCCCTTATTCTGAGTAATTATTATGATTTTCTCAGAAGTTATGGGCTATGTCTCAAGCATCGTGGTGATTATTATACATGCAACTGCAATATATTTGGATGAGAATTTTGTCTTTGAAGTGCTGAAGTTGAGCAGTTGCAAGTGCAGGCTCTGAATTCAATCCTGGCTCTTCTGTTTTCTCTCTCAGGAATACCAGGCAAACTATTTAACCTCTGTGCCTCAGTTTCCTCATCTGAAAATGGAATAATAATAGAATCTACCCTTATTGTGATAATTAGATTTGCTTAATTCCATGTAACATGCTTAGAACTATGCTTGGCAAATAATAAGCATCTAATAGTGAACATAACAATGATCCCCTAAAGATTTCCATGTCCTTATCCCAAGTACCTGTGCATGTGTTATGTTGCATGGCAAAGTAGAATTAAGATTGCAGATGAAATTAAGGCCGCTTATCTGCTCACTTTCAGTTAAGGGATTGTCCTGGATTTCTTCTATGGGCCCAACCTAATCACAGGTGGTCTTAAAAGTGGAAGAAGGAGGTATGGGTAAGGAAGCCAGTGCAAAGAAATGCAATGCTGCTGGCTGGGAAGATAGAGGGAGGGAACCTAAGCCACACAAGGTGGGTGGTCTGTAGAAGCTAAAAGGAGTGAGGAAGTGGATTCTCTCTGGCCAAGCCCTTAATATTAGCCCATTTGTGTTTTTCAGGCCACTGTGTTTTTAGTAATTTCTTACAGTACCAATAGAAAACTGGTATAGTTATCATAATTATTATTATTATTATTATGGCTTTTACAATATCAGTGATTTATAAGGAAAAATTTCCTCTTAGTATATTAAAAACTATAAAAAAGAAATTTAACTAGAATAAGTATAAAATCTGTTGGGGATGTACATATCCTATTTCCTAGACCATTAATTACTAAATTAAACCTTAACTTCGTGTTTTATTTTACGTGGTTTGATTTGGCAGGTTCATACTTGATTGCTCATAACACAGAGCCAGCTCTTCCCTTTTGTTGTCCAATATTCTCTATATTTTCATGTAATAGAAATCACAGGTGCTGGATCCTTTAGACATCTAGCACCTCAGGTTTTGTTTCCTTCCGCAATTTTAGCAAAATTAAGATCTGAAAGGTAGTGTTTGATTTTATCTTTGGTATAAAAATAGCAACTGTTTTCCATAGCCTTTTGCATGTGAGTTTGTGAGCATATTGGAGTTGCTGCTACGTGCACATTTTCAACAACAAAGAACACAAAAGCTGTTACCATTAGCCAACAGATTTTGCTTTCATTCTCATCTGTTGCTCAGATGCTATTGACTGACTTTCTTTCTTATTTAAAGAAAGATTGATTGCTGTAAGGTTCTCTTGGAGTTAGATGTGACTTAAATATACATTATTTTTCCATTATCTGCGTTTCTTGTACACTCTCCTGAAGAAAGTTTTGGTGTTGTTCTGCAGTTGTACCATGTACAGGGGCCCCTAGCCAAAGGGACAAAAGTGAGGACATCAATTCTGCCTCCCTCTCCTCACCCAACGATGAATCACCAGAGTCACAGTGTGTGGGCAGTGGCCTTGTACTTGCTTCTAAAAAGCCAAGGGAGTGTGCTTTGAGGATATTAGCTGGTCTGTTCATGGGGGTGACACATAGCAATCCATTCTGCCTCACTTGTTAATTCAGCCTATTCCTGATCCTGATGAAAAACATGAGGGATTTCTTTCAAGCACATCTTTCCACATGTCGCCTAGATCCAGTATTATGATGCCTTGCTGGTTTCAAACAATCTCCTTCCATAATTCAAGTGTAGCTCTTACACAAAAAATGGATTATTGTGGGAAAATATGCAGTTCAAGAACCTATCAGCTTTTGTAGTTCCCCTGTGCGCCTTGTTTACTGCCGCTATAAGAGAATTTCCAGTGGGTCAAGATGCCTACATTTCTCCGTTGTGTGTTTGACTTCCTTGGGCTTCATGCTCTTCATGGCACTGTCCTGAAGAAAGGCCACAGCTGAAGTGCAGAAACTTAAACTCCTTCAGTAGACAAGCTCATTGTGTCCATCCATAGTCACCTTCTTGGGGCCCAGCAGATGTTTCAGTGTCCAGGCTCTGAAGGTAAATGTCTTCAGGGGCTGGGGATATATAGCTCAGTTGGTAGAGTGCTTGCCTATCAAGCACAATGCCCTGGGTTCAAACCCTAGCACCACAAAAAAAAAGAAAAAAAAAAAAAGTTTTTGGGCTAAAAAATAATCTTGCCTATCTTGAGTAGAAACCCAGAGATCAGTCCCTGATTCCTTAGCTATTTAGTAACTTTTTAAAATCCTTATAGTGTTTAAATGAAATTCTGCCACTGGTTTGTGTTTAAAATCCATTCCTTTTTGTAATAGCCATAGTTGTCTCCTGTTGATAGTTGAGGCCACTCACTCCAGAAACCTTCAGCTGTCAGCTTGTTCTGGACACTGAATGGAAAGGCTTACAGTGATTTAAGTTTCTTTTTCTATACCTTTTATAGGATTTGGTCATGAAAGAATCATGCCTGGTAATCTGCTTCTTAATGGATAAACTAAGTGTAAAACCTGCCCATAGGCCGGGCACGGTGGCACATGCCTGTAATCCCAGCTACTCGGGAGGCTGAGGCAGGAGGATCGTGAGTTCAAAGCCAGCCTCAGCAACTTAGTGAGGCCCTAAGCAACTCAGTGAGACCCTGTCTCTAAATTTAAATATAAAATGGGGTTGGGGATGTTGCTCAGTGGCTGAGTGTCCCTGAGGTCAATCCCCAGTTAAAAAAAAAAAAAAAAAAAAAAAAAAAAAAAAAACCCTGCCCATAGGAATGCCATTCCTTCTTTCAAAACTGGTTCACCCCTATTCCCATATTCGTTTGATTAGCAACATGTACTGAATGCCCTACCTTTGTTAAGCACATTCATAATTATTATTTCATTTATCCAACAATATTTATTAAAGTCCCGCTTTGTATCCAGTGCTATTTGAGACTGGATATACAGTGAAGTCCCCCTGTGACAGCACTTCCCATCCTAATAAAGGAAGGAAAAATCCAAGATAGATTTAAGGTTTTTAATGATATATTTAATACAAAAATAAGCAAGTATCACATAAACACACAAACTGTTTTTAGCAATGGACTCCTCAGTGGTAGAGGGACATTTGCCAAGATAACTCAGGGACAAAACCATGCTGTGTCAACTCGAAGTGATGAGCAGTCAACTTACATGGTGCTGAACAAGACGTCCGTCCATGGCTGTCTTGGCATTTGCCTTCCAGTGAAGAGGAGAGAATAAACAACCAACCCAAAATAATTGAGATAATTTTGGATTGTAGTAGGTACTGTGAAGAAGATAAAGTCAGGAGGGATGGTGTCATCTCACCCTCAGTAGCTGTCTAACAGCATAACAGAGTGTACATCTGCCTGAGCTACACTGAATTTTCAGTAGATAACATTATCAGAACCTAGCACACTTTGATACTTAAGCCAAACCACTTTTTGCCTGCTTTGTCTTCTCTCTTTTTTTTCTTTTCTGCAGCATGTGAATAAACCAACTTCACATAAATCTATAATAAAAAAAAATCAACTAATCCCCTTATGACTGTTTAGTACACAAAGCCCGGTTGTACCAGAAGGAAATGTTCTGAAGCTGATGGTTTGTAATGTAAAGGGTGAACTTGATTGGCAGCTTTGTATCAACTCTGTTCCTCTTGACCCATCAATTAGATATTCTTTATTGTTTTTTCTTTAATCAGCAAATGTGAGTATGCCTTGAAGATGCACTACCTCAATTTCTACATAGTAAAACATGTGCAAAACCTAAGTCACAACCCCTAAAGACAAAGTTATTTCTAAAATTCTTGAGGCATTTTCATTTGCAAGCTTTGCATAGGCTAAGCCATACATGTTTCCTTCATTTTATTCTAAAATATGCTACATAGTTTATTTAAACAGGGAACACTATATAAAGGTCTCCTGCTGTGAGCAGTTTTAAAAAGAACCCGCTCCCGTCCACATACACCTCCACCACCATCACAAGCAACCACACACCTACATTTCCACAGCCAGATCAGTGCTGAGCCTCCTCAGAAGTCTGTCCCTTATAAGCGAACATCCTCTCCAACTTCTGAGGTTTAAATTCAGTGGTTTGATAGATACTACTTCTTGTTGTTTATTTTAAACTGACAAGTAAAAATGGTATGGACTTATGGTCTATAATATAATGTTTTAATATTCATTATGAGATGGCTAAATCAGACACTTGAACATAAAGATTTTCTCATATAATTATCATTTGCTGTATTTTCAGAACATTGAAATCTAGACTCTTAGCAATTTTAAAGTATGTGGTTGTTAGGCGGTTGCCATGATGCACAAAAGATCTCCTGAACTTATTTGTTCCATGGTAAGTGAAATGTTGTGTCCTTTGAGCAACAACTCCTCAATCCTCTCACCCCCTCATCTCTGGTTCTATGACTTTCACTGTTTTGCACTGTACATGCAAATGTGAGGTCACACAGTACTTGTCTTTCAGTGCCTGGCTTATTTCATGTAACATAATGTCCTTCACATTTATCTCCATTGTCACAAATGACAGGATCGCCCCCTTTTTAAACACTGAGTCATCTTCAATGATGTGTATGCACCACATTTCCTTGTTGTACTCATCAGGTGATGGTTGTTTCCATTTCTTGGTTATTGTGAATAGTGCTGCAATAGACACTGGAATGTAGGTAACTCTTGGACATACCAATTTCATTTCCTCTGAATGTATTCCCAGAAATGGGATTGCTGGATCACATGGTAGTTCTATTTTGAAATTTAGGAGAAGCTTACATACTATTTTCCATAATGACTATACAAATTTACATCCCCAATAATAGTGTGCAAAGGTACCCTTTTCTCTATACCCTTGAAAAGTCTTATTTTCTATGGTCTTTTTGATAATAATCATTCTAATATGTTTGAAGTGATTTCTCGTTGTTTTGAATGGCATTCTCTTGATAGTATGTTGAGCAATTTTTAATATATTTGTGGTCACTAGTCTATCTTCTTTTAAGAAATGTTAGGCATGACTTCTTGTCTTCCCGTTACTCTCTACTCCACAGAGCCCAGGCCATCAGAAATCACCATCATTTCAAGCAAGGTACACTTAGAGCTCACTAATTTTCTCTCTCAGTTTTTTTGTTTTCCTCTAGTTGTTATATTATAACTCAGATGAGCATGATGATTTGTCTTTCACCTGGATGATTTGACATAATAAAGTACAAGAGGAAGTGACATAGCTAAAGTCATTCCATCATTATATTTTGAATGCTATGGATCACCCCTTTCTAAATGTAACCATGAATTATTTTCAAGCATTACTTGCCTGGTAGAAAGCAAAACTTCCTCTTGCTGAATACAAATGGAAAATGGACTCAAATGGAGAAAAAGTTTGTTTTCTTTTTTTTAATCCTTTTTGTAAATTTATATTTCAGTTCAGAACATGTAACTGGATTTTGAACTTGATATTCTTAATGCATGGTTCATAGTTATTTCATCAGGCTGCTCTGAAGTTGCCCTATGATACGGTAGCCACGAAGATATATTTTGACTAGATTTTTAAATTGGGTTAGGTAGAGACTGAATACTTAAGTCACCAGGGAACATGACATCTGTCATTTACTTGTCCTCTTTACCTTGATCCCATAATGGCTGTTATAGCTCTCATGTACAATAAATGTAACATGGCTGTAGCTTGTCATTACTTCTTTCCAGTTAGTGGCTGTAAACATCTGGGTATCCCTTCAGCTTTATGGGTAGGAAGGGCAACTCAGGAGCCTAATGGAGCCAGGCTAGTGAAATTTTAACAGTCATTTCCCCAAAGGCAAAAGGCCAGCAATGGGCTACAGTTAAGGGACTTTGCTTCATGAAGCACGGGTCAGTTCAAAATATGAATTTTCTGATGAGAAATGAAAGCCAAAGTAGGTGGAAGATCCTAACTCATCTTCAAGTTGGATATTGGAATATGTTGAAAAGAGAGCCTTACACATCAGGGCAAAATGGCTGATCAGGCATATACTGAGCCTGAGAGAAATACATGGTATGGGGAAAAACAAATTAGTATGTCAAAGGCTACTATGGCACAGCTATCCATTGTGTCTATATTCCATGACTGTGATTGCAGAGGGGCAAAATGGATGCTAAAAAACCATAGCATTTAGTGAGGCTCAATTCTTGCCTCTTACCAAAGAGGCAAACTCCAAATTTTCTCTCCTCAGTCTATCTTAAATTATTTACTTTATCTTTCACAATGTGAGCCATGAAGATTTTGCTTCTGCATTTTGTTAATTTGCCAGTTTTCTTTTGAGCTGAGTGGCCTAGCAATTTTAATTTTTTATTCTTGTTGGGAAGAGCAATGACCCTTCTTTGTTTCATTCTTACTATCACAGGCCTAGATTTGGAATGCTACTTTTTATGACCAGCTGAGTTGAGCCTGTAATGGAATTGCAAAGCAGAGTGTGTAATATACCAATATTGACTTCCATTAAACCCAGTGCTGTGATAGCTGATAATATCTATATGTTTATATATGATACATTCTAGCTTTTGTTGGTTCACAGCAAGGCATCAGAGAAGAAAATTAGCACCATAATGTGGATAAATGGTGAACATGAGAATGTAAAGAAGTGAGAGAGTGCTGCATGAATAGGGCAAGTGATAAGGATGATGGAGATAGAGGCAAGGATGTAAATAAAAAGTTAAGTGTAGATGAAATTTGGATCAGACACATTAAGGATTGTTTGGCCAGTGTTTTGTTCCTAACTAAAAGAGGAGCAGAGACAGATGGGCTGCTCATCTGATGGGCGAGTGTGAAGACCCACGAGCGGCCCTGGTGTCCAGTCTGCAGAGTTTGTTTGGAACAGGACTTTAATAATCTTTTTCAGCTGTCAGGCATGTCTGAAAATGTTTGTCATTTTGCTCTGTGTGTGTGTGTGTGTGTGAGAGAGAGAGAGAGAGAGAATCTATATCCACAGACCAGTGAGGGACTTGTATGGAATTAATTAATATGGAAATGTATGGATACTTTGTTTTCAAATCATTTAAAAATCTAATTGATGTTCACTGCCTTCCTACCCTATGTAATCTTGATTACTCTGTAGCTCTTATTTTTGGCTTTGGACAGCCAAAGAAGATTTGATTTTTTCATACTTATCACAATAAAAAATGATCACATGGGGTGTCAAATGAGCCCTATTTGTTTAATTAGGGCTTGCTTCTTCTCTCAATATGCATGTAAAACTCACATTGCATTAATGTAGATTACAAAAGCACTGAAGAAGAATAAGCCCCTTTATCTTACATTTCCTTGATGAGGAAGTTTAGATTTGTTAACAGATTCAAACAAAAGTCTAGTGGCTTGAATTTTAAAGAAAGTGACATGATAAAAAGAACTAGTGTGCCCAGTGGCACATGCCTATTATCCCAGCAGTTTGTCTTGTCCAGAGACAAGAGGATCTCAAGTTCGAGGCCAGCCTCAGCAATTTAAAGGGGCCCCCAGCAACTTAATGAGACCCTGTCTCAAAATAGAAAATAAAAAGGAGCTGGGATGTAGCTTAATGGTAAAGCTCCCTGGGTTCAATCCTGGTACCGAAAAAGTAGCTAAAAAAGAAAAAGAACTTGCATAGGCACCAAAGTGGAAGCTACACATTAATATATAAACTTCATTAGCATGTAAGGTGAAGTATGATCATTTAAGATGCTGGATTAATAAAATGCAAAAGGTTTCCTAATGGACCTATTTGCATATTCATATTAAATAACTAATAAAACATATTAATAGCAGTTTTATTCATATATATATGTATACATATATATAAACTTGTAATTTCCAGTGGAATCGTATTTGGCTAATTTGTCTTGTCCCATGTCCACTGGACAATGTCATGTCCTTGGGATGTTTACTTAACACTGTTAGATAATGACATGTATAGATTTAATAATTTGCTTGTGGGGGAGGCGGAATCAGGTCTTTGTTTAGTACCTTTTATCTGAGAACGTCAATGTAATTTACTAGCATCCATCTTCCAGACGCATAGGAGATGAGTGTGGCAAATGGTAGCTTTACTTACAGATCATAATTGAGAAGTGAAACAACCTACCCAGAGCCAGGCTTTGAACTGATAATGATAACAAGACCCCCTCTTGCTCATTGCTACTGTTGTATTAGCATTTAAAAATGCATGGATGCCAGCCATAATTCTCTGTATGCTTATACACAGCCCATAGAACTTGTATTTATTTTTCCTATCTATTGGATTTTCCTGTCTTAAGGCAATATCAAACAGCAATTTAATAACATGAGGTGGTTCATAATTAAATGAAGAGACTCGAATCTTTGGCATAGTAACTGTAACTGTTTTTTTCTCATAGACTAAGGAAAAGCCTTCCCGGAAAAAAATAAAAACAAGAGATACACAAATTGAAAAATGGATAAGAGATATACAAATACTATTGGATTGCACATCTAGGACTATTACCTCAACCATCCTAAATAATATTCATCAGGATTTTCAGAGACGGTCCAATTTTGTTTATCAAGCTATCAGCTGATCATTTCTACACAGTGGCCCTGCTTCAACCTCAGCTTCAACATATCTAAAATCTAATTCATAGTTTACCCATCAAGTCACCAGCTCATGCTGACTTCACTAATTCTGTCTGAGCCACCGCCAGGAATCCCATGACGACCGGGATGCCTCCTCCTTCCCAGCCCCCACTTCCATCACACAACTATTGATATTTGCAAAATACTGTCTCTCACATCTGGGCCTTTTTTTTCCTTTTCAGCTGTCACCACTCTAATTCATTTTGTTATTTATAACTAGATCATTTAAATATCCTCCTAACTGATTTTGCCTATGTTCTTCATTTATTCGTTACAGTTCACCAGCAGGGCGGCCAGTCAGTCATTCATTATTCAGGTATCATTTGATGACATTGCCTTCTGCACCAAGATGCAATTAGACATAGTTGCAAGGAAGAGATCTTCTGGAATTGTTCTACGCAGGTTCAAATTCCACCTCTACTCCTTTCTAGCGGTCAGTCCTTCAGCAGCTATTTAAACACACTGTGTCTCAGTTTCCTCTCTTATGATATTATAATAATAGTAGCATTTACCCAATAGAGTTCAGTTGCTGTGGGAATAAGTGAGATGATAGAATTCATTAGTAGTATTCTGCTCTAGGAGCTGAGATGTTTCTGGATTACCTACCATTTTTAAATTTGACTGTACCCTAAAGTAGATCTACAGAGCTTGTGAAAGAGATTCCTGACCTCATTATCAAAAATGCTTAATTCATTAAGTTTAATATAGGGTTTGGGAATCTGGCAATTCTAATGCAACCAGTAACAGGCACCTCCATTTAAGAACCACTGATTCTTAAAATTCAAACTCTTTAATTGAGCATACAATACACTCATTGTTCTTGCTCCAATTTGTTTTTCTATCATTGCTTTTTACGCTTCCTCTCTAAAAACTCTCCACACTAACCAAATTAGTCTGCACACTGTTACCTCACAAGTGAAGCCCTCAAATGATACCTTCATCCCTTGCAATGATCTCCCTCCTCTTTCTTGCTGAGTCCTCCAGGTGTCTGAAGCCCTCAGTAAGCCCCATCTCTTTTATGAATCCTTCTTTGTCCTGAATTTCTCTCTCATCAACCTTCTTTCTTACAGTTGGCATTTTCTCGCTGAGTACTTTTCATGGGCTGGCTTGTTTTATCTGTCTCCTGTCCTCAGTGGGATTATAAATTCCTTTAAGCAAAGAGACCTCCCCACAAAGCTTTTCACAGTGTTGGCCCTGAATAAGCTGGTTGATTGGCTTATGTGGTGTGCTAATTGGACTAGACTTATTTGGATATTAATGTGTTGTGCCCTTTAGTCATTCTGGATAATAGTGTTCAAAATGATGAAAACAGTGGAATTGATTCGAAAATAGGAAAGAGGGTGAACTGCACTGGGAGTTTTTTTGTTTTTTTTTTTTTTAATTTGTTTGAAGAAAAGGTTGAAGATGAGTTAACTGGTAATAGTAACCAGCTGTTCTCCATTTCCACCGAGGCCAGTAGGAGAGAAAATGGGCCAAAATCACTATCAATAAAAATGAGGTTAGATTAAAAAAAGAAGATGGTTGTTAAGCACTGGAATGAGGTTTCTGAACAGGTTGTAGGACTGACCTCCCTGAAGTACTTTAAAAGTAGGGATAAATATTCATCTAAAATGAAGTGAAAAAAAGAACTTGCCAACCAGTTCATTACTAGAATAGCTATTAAATGCTACTCTGGGGAAACCCAGAAAAATATACAACATGATCCCTTTACTTAAACTCACTATCTAATTAAGATGACCTATAAATATGAAATTATTAGCAATGAAAATAGGATTTAGGAATTAAGAACTAAATTGTGAGGTTATAGCTATAATTATGGTTCAAATTCAGATGTGCACTCTTCAATCCCTCCCTACCTCTGCACTACTCCAGATCTTTTTTTAATAAATGGATTTTCAATGTCCTTACACCAGCTGAATTTCTAGGGAGAGTGGAACCGTCTTCAAATTTTCCAAAACAATTTATCCAACACTAATTGAGTGTACAATGACTAAGTACACAACGTGTTGTAAAAAAATGTTAAACCAATCTTTTACACTCTTTTCCTGACAACTTCTTTCATTTATTCAGGAAATATTGTCTAATAAGTGCCAGTCCCAGTGTTTGGTTGGAAAAAACCACAATGAACAAGTCAGATGTGTCTTCATTCTACTCAAATTCCAGAGTCATCAGAGTGTGGTAAAGCACAGGGTTTCTAATTAGTCAAATGCTACAAAATTTACCAAGTCCTGTAGATAACCAGAGCATCCTGCATGCTATGAAGCTACATTTACACCACTTGCAGTACCTGGTAAACATACTGATTGATGTCTGATAACCTCAGTTCTGTAACTGGTTTCATGAGTGGAATATTTTCTCTTCCAGGGAGATGCGTCCCTTCTGTTCACTTGCAGAATGTATATAAACTGTCATGATGGTTGTCAACTGCCCTGCCATAGACTGAAATTAATTATTAGATAGATGTGACTATGGGCTAAGAGATAAAAGGTCTGGTTACCTGAAAAGTCAGTTTTACTAGTTTAAATGGCACAGAATTGAGGAAAATAGTCTAAATCTATTACCTTTAACTTGCCAAAACAGAAAATTTGACATTTAAACATATTCATTCTCAGTGTGTCCTTTGGTCTGATTTTGGGGGCACCAGCTCATTCCAGTTCAATACCCAGAGTTTCTACTCTAGGAAAGTCCTCTGTGTTAAGCAAACCAGGACAACTGACCAACCTCTTCTGCATTCCCAGCTGCATCTGATTCTTCCTCCCTCTGCCTCTCCCCCTCCACTCTCTGCTTATTCATTACTATATCATCATAAAAATCCTTTACAAAAGAATAAGAAGGGAATATTATTTTTCATATAATAAATTTTAAAATTCTCTACTAGAAATAAAGCATAAAAGGGTAGAGGTGTAAAAGGAAACTTGAATGAACTCCTCTGCTATCTTAGATTTTGCATTTGTGTAAACCTGAGACATTATCTGTTCTCTTAAGGATTTCTTGGCATTCTCAAAAGCATGTAGCTCTGGACATCAAAGTAGAAATATCTCAGCAGAGAATGACTAAAAGCAGCACTCCATGGCCAACTAAAGAATCCTTAAAAATATAGTATACAAAACTGGAGAAAGAGAAAGCTGGTACAACACTAACAAGAAATAACAGTTGCAACTCTGATTGCAGACAAAACCACCAGTGAACAGTAAAAACCCTAATTCTGGAGCTTTTAGTATTAGTTCCTCCCATTGATAGGTTTTCTTCTCCCCCAAGGACTATAATTTTCCACTTTAAATTTGAACTCTAGTCAATGTATAGTAGAAAATCAATATCATAGATTTGTTCTGTTTTCCTTGTGCCTCCTGGAATTTTCAAAGTATGGGAAGGAACAGCTTTTATGATGAAGATGGACTATAAAATGAAAGGGGTGACTTGACTAGTTTCCTGGAACTCTGACCCAGCCAGTCCATCGCAGACTTACCAATGTCATCTCCTCCCTGTCTCTGCCATGCCTTCTTTATCCCTAGATTGCTAGGGTGTTAAAAGTCAAGAATGTCATGGCTACTACTGCACTTTTGGACAGAATGTTTAGCAAGTTAATTAAAACTTGTTCTCAGAATATTTTTCCTATTTATCCCACCTTCTCTCCTTGATTTTGTTTTTGCTATTTTAAATTTCAACTTATTTTTCCATCTTGTGACTTGGGGAGAGGGAAGTGGAGGGACAAACTCACCAAAACAATTTATAGAGTAATCCACAAGCCTAATCTACATGCAGACGATAGTTTTTATATTTTTTAAAATAAGCAAAAGTGCCAAAGAACTGTTTCAACACATGCAAATGTGGGGACGCTTCAGGTCATTCTTGTTCCTGAGCTGATTAGGTTCTCTCTCCTTAGAGATGCAGTCCTTTGGCAGTCTTCTCATTCCAGCTCCCCAACATCTCTGTCTTTCCAAACTCAGGAAAGACCTCATGAAGAGTCATTGCCAGGCCTGATCTCCCTAGACTTGCATTGAAACTGGTTTGGATCATCGTGGTATTTTCCACTTATTTTTTTTGGAGTGCAAGAACAAGACTGCCTTAGCCATTTTTGTGTTCTCTCCAGTACATCTACCTTTGCCACACCTCTGTCTTCCCTTTATACCTCCTCATAGATGTAACCCGATTCCCAGTTCCTCCTGGTCCTGGTCTTCTGAGCTAAACATAGAGATGGGTTTTTACAGCAGTCTCTTCCCTGACCCTGGTTGGCTTGTCATAAATGCTCTTTACATCTGGCATCTATCTGGTAGTGTAACTGCAAAACTCAATCAAGCTATGGAGCCCTGGGCAACCGTGGCTCATAAAGTATGGGAGGGAACAGTTTGTATGCAACCTCTCTGCTGTATTGACTTCCACTCTTCTTCCCAGTTGCATTGCTCAGCATCCTCAGTCCCACAGAGGCCCCACTGTGAATGCCATATTCTTAAACTGAAGCCTTGGTATAGTAGAACCTGCTTACTTCTGACAGGCCACACCAGAACACTGGATCCTGTGTGGATCTATCTTCATACATCTAATAATATAGTACCTTTTACTTTGAACCTTGTGTATCTTATCTGACTTTCTGACATCTGTCAATTACTTTCCTTACTGTTGTGGTCTGTGTAGCTGATGGAATAATTTTCAATAGTCTAGATTTCTGAATGACCTCTCTAGGTCAACCTTTGTGCCTTTGTGTGATTTCCCCTAGCCACTGTTCATCCTAGTCGTAGGATCCATCTAATCTCCTTCTCAGTGAGGCTGTGGTGTTGGGCATACCTAACACCAAATATACCATGACTCGTTGCATCACTCATTGTATGCATTTAGCAACATATGCTCCAGCTGCAGTGGTATACACCAGTAATCTCAGCATGTTGGGAAACTGAGGCAGGAGTATTGCAAGGTCAAGGCCAGCCTGTCTCAAAATAAATCTTGAAAAGCAGCCAAGAGCAGGGGATGTAGTTCTGTAGTAGAGTGCTTGCCTAGTATGTGTGATACCCTGAGTTCAGTGTCCACCAGTACCACACAGAAAAGAAAAGAAACGAATGGACAAACTAACTCTTGACTTTGAGAAATTCATTCTAGGAATAGTAACTAACAATCAGTTTCTACAGATGCTTCTATGCACTGATATGGCATTTAAATGATATTATTTTCTCTTCTCATTTTTTTACCCAAAATATTTATTTTTTAAAACTCAAGCATTAATTCTAAAAAAAAAAAAAAAAAAAAAAAATCCTTTGAACACTGGAAACTGACAAATGAATCTCTCTTAATTTTGAAAATAGGGGTTAAAATTTTCTGATAAGCTCTGTGCTCTAGTTTTGCATTTTAAGTGTTAAATTTTAGATCTGTCTATCATGTTTTATTCCATAAGAGATGCATCAGCATTAAGTGAAATAGTGGTAGGTTATAGGATGTGATAGAAATTCTAATAGACTGTTTAACCATAATATGGCAGGCAGATACCATTTTAATCAGTATTGTCATTAACGACTATCAATAGAGAGGATAAGATGTTCTTGTCTTTGTGAATTATGATTTATGGCTGGCACAGCAGTCACACTGAAGTATATTTATTTTACAATATAGAGACATTGATTAAATGCACATGGCATCTCAAATACAGTTGACATTTTAAGTCGAAATTATTACAGACACACAGCCATTCATTTAAGCTGTTGCTTTAAAAATGTGTCTCAACTGATTGTTAATGGAAGAAAGTCTAGCAGGGCCAATATTTCAATAAGTAGTTTATTTTACTGGCGGACATAGACTGGGGGAGAGTTGCCCCCTTTGGACAGTCAGATCATTTTATTTTATCTGGTGGATAGGTGCTAAAGAGAAAAATGGAGTATATGTGCTATATATTCTAGATCACTCAAATGCTTTCTCTTAGGAGGATAAAAATCATTTTTTGGTTCTCTTCCCACAGTTCTCCCTGTTTTCCCTGCAAAGATTGCCTTCTAGATGACCAGCCAGCTTGGGAAGTAGGTCTTAAATAATTGATGACAGCTGTAGTGAAACATTAATATAGTTTAGGAATGATGGTTTTGTACTGTATATTGCTGCCTGTTGCCAGTAGACCAGCAACTTTAAATAACATAAGTGTTTGAGTATTGATTGTTGATTTATGTGATTGAAGCCAATTGTTATTGTGGCTGGGAGTATATACTTATATGCCATATCTATAAGTTCTTTGATGTAGTTTCTCGTTTATTTCTTTTTAACTTCAGAATGTAAACTTTTAAAACTTTTTATTATGAAATAATTTTAGACTTACAGGAAAAGTTGCAAAACATAGTGCAAAGAATTCCTTCATCTTTTACTCAGATTCCTCAGATGTTAACACTTTACCAGATTAGATCTAGAATTCTCTCTCCCCTTCCCTCCCCTTCTCTCCCTCTCCCTATTGATGTGTATCTACAGATATATACAGACATGCAGTTTTTTTTAAAATCATTTAATAGTAGTTGCAAAACCAATGGCCTTTTATCCCTAAATGTGCTTTGAAGCCAGGACTGTATCCCTATGTTTTTTGTATTGTTTTATTCTGTATTTTAGAAAAGAGCTGACCTCAATTCAACCTCAAATTAGCAAAAATTAGCAATTACAAAATGGGGAAGGTGGTGATTTTAAATATGACTGCAAGTCAAGAAAACCAGAATGTGTTCTTTTATTTATGTAGGAATGTATTATTACCATTTAATTTAAAAGCCTGAATTAAGTCAGCGTTGAGTCCTGGCAAATGAGTCCATATTTCCGAGAGTTGGGTGCATTTCTTGGACCGTTAATGAAACTTCAAAACCTAGGCCTTGCAAATGGGTGCAAATATCTCATCCTTATGATGAGGCTTCATTAACCATTGAATTTAGTGCAATGGGGCTGAATGAGATGGTGAATAGGAAAATGTCCTGCTTATTATTACTAAAACTGTGCTGCAGAAAGATCCTTAGAAATCTAATATCTCTTGCTCGGAATTTTTTTGCTGCAAATGATTTATTGATAAGACTGGAGGGAGGGTTGGAAAGCTGTACTAGTCTTTGATCACCTAGGGCTTTTCTTATAAATACCTGTTCATTTGAAAACAAATGTATGCAAAGATAAATGCATTATGGTAGTTAGAGAAGTTTATGATTTGCATAATAAGGAGGAAAACTATGGAGAAACAAAGGACAGTTGCCAGTGTTTGTAATTACCACTATTAGATGTACTGTACATTGGAGAGGCAACTCTCAGTCTGTTTCTGTGTCTTGAAAGACAAAAGAAAATATAGTAGGTGTAGCTGGTAGAGCATGTGGGTATACACATCTGTTGAGGATCAGCACTTAAATAAGTAAATCCCCACTATCCTAAACATTCACCCTGGCTTTTGTGAAAACAAAGCAACAGGATCCAAGTGTGTTGCTCATCAAAGATCTGTCCCTAAATTATGTGAACATGGTGATAATAAACCATTATGCAAATGTATTGCTGAGTTTTTCCACATTGCTTACTAAAGATAGTTTGATTTGGGGCAAGACAAAAATTATTAAATGGTGTAAACACTCTGCAAATCCTTTTTTTTTTTTTCTTTCTACTTCTCAGGATTTAGTTAGATCCCATGAGATCTACTTTGTTCCTAGAAGTGAAATATGTCTTTGAATGTCCAAGTCCCAAATACCCTCCAAATAAAAGGAAACAACATTATGAAACACTTGAAACTCTTAGCCTAAAGGAGATGTGTTTGTGTGTGTCGTTATATTGTTATATTTACCTTTGTTAAGATTAAGCTGGTGGAGGGCATGATAAATCTTTGAGGAATGTTAATACATCATCATTCCTTACCTTATCGTATCCTTACAGTCTATTAAAGTTAATGGTAAAGACAGTTTCTAGAAAGCAAGCCTTATTCACTTGGTGAATCCACATGCAAATACCCAGTTTTTATGAAGGATGTACAGAGTTAAAATTCTAAGATACAGACCTGGAATTTTCAAAAAATTGTGTACAGAATTTTAATCAAAATGAATATGAACATTTGTTCTGGAAAAGGAATCCATAATTTCCTTTCAATTCTCAAAAGGATCTGTGACTGAAAAGAAGTTAAGAGCCATTTTATAACAGCACTGATCCTCTGCAGGGCCACTCTGTGTTTTCCACCTGACAAGTGGCAGATGCTCTTATTTTACTCTTTCCACTAACGCACTCACCGTTTAACCCTGAAGGATATAACTAATCTCTGTCATTGGAATAAAAATGTAACCATCTGTGGAAGGAATAATGAGGCAGAACACGTCAATCCTCTTCTGATCTCAGGGACGACCTCAGGACAGACCTTAGTTTGAAGATAGGTGCCTTGTCACGGGAAGAACTCTGTCCACCATGGAAGGGTGTTTATTAAAGGTTGTGTCCTTTCTACTCTCTAGAAAGGTTCCATCAAGTGCAAACCAGGTATAGCCCTCCTCAATCTAAGAATGATATCTTTTTAATGGGGACCTTTTTTTGGGGGGGGGGGGTACCAGGGATTGAACCCAGGGGTACTTTAACCACTGAGCCTCATCCCCAGCCCTGTTTTGTATTTTATTTAGAGACAGAGTCTTAGTGAGTTGCTTAGCACCTCACTTTTTGCTGAGGCTGGCATTGAACTCGTCGTGATCCTCCTGCCTCAGCCTCCAGAGCCTCTGGGATTATACGTGTGTACCATCATGCCCCACTAATGGGCACTTTTGATGTTTATATTTACTTGTGCTTTCCAGAACATCCTCAGTGCTGAGATATTTTTTTCACAGCTGTCACAATCCAAACCAAGGAAATTTCAAGTGTGTTTAGGTAACTCCTTGAGTTTCATCCCACTAGGACTCTATTACACACCTTCTCTCTTCAGGGTCTTTACAATGTCTAATAGAGCTAGGATGTGATAATCAAATCTGGTCATCGCTACTTAAGAAGTGGCTATAATAAAATAAATGCACAGGTAACATTTATCCATAAATTTCATGTTATAGACAAATAATTTATACTTAGTTTTGGAGAATATTTGTTATTTCTCTTAAAGTAAAAAGATAAATCTTTACACAGTTCAGAATTCTCTAAACTAGTTTCTCCAGAGCTTTCCCACACTGTAGGAAGGTTCATGATTCCCATGAGCCCACCAGCTGCAGGAGAAGAGCTTTCCCAAGACTGGAGAAAGCCCCAAGGCCACCTCCCAGGGGTTGGACACAGAGGCAAAGTGAAGCAGGGTGCAGTGCTTCCCCCGCAGCACCTGGCAGGAGAGGAGGTAGCTGGCCTGCACAGGAGCCTCCGCAATTCCAGTTTCATTCTTTGTTCAACTTCAGTGCCACCCAAGTTTCAAATCAATAAAATCACTTGCATTGAAGACAAAAAAAAAAAAAAAAAAAGTGAAAAAGATACTTCAAAAAAGTAAGGATGTCTTATTTAATACAAATTACTGTTAAGAAAGTAATGTTTCCTTTCCTCGAAGGCAATTTGAGATTTAAGTAGAGTTAATGCATCACCTTTCCTTTCAAAATTAGTAATGTGAAAAAATAAAATCGTTTCATTTCCGCCTAGATCACTACTTCTTTCTTGACAGACTCCAACTGTTACATTCTGTTATATTGTTCTCTTAACAGATTCCTATTAGTCTTCTGGCTGCTGCCCCTAGTTCCTTATCTTAGCCTCTTGTATAAAGTTGGCATTCCCTGGGCCTCTGTTCCCAGCCTTCTTTCTGCATCTCTCTCCCTCCCCACCCCTTTCTGTGTCTCAGCAATATGAACTGTAAGCCAGAATCTTCATGCAAGGTCTGGATTCATACACTTATTGAATAATTTCTCACATTATACATAGGAACCCCTAACTCAACCTTTGCCCCTCTGCTCTTACTAAGGCTTCCAGGAAGTCAAAGGAGTAATGTGTCCCTTTCCCTCACTCCTTAGAGCCAATTCATTACTAAGTTCCATCAGTTCTGTTTTCCAAGAATCAAAGATTTTTCTCTCCATCTTCGTTGCACTTCCTCAGTTCAGATTCTCTTCATTTCTTCCCAAATTAAAGCAACAGCCTTCTTAGTGATCTTGATTTTCTTTTCCAGTCTCCCTACTACCATCTCCCAAATGAAACCTAATTTTCAAGCTGCCCACTTGATCTCCCAAATAGAAACATAATTTTCTGCCCAAGTTTTGCAGTGCCTTGAACTGTTGTGACTTCTGAGATGTCATAGATGCCCCGCCTTTATTTTATAATGCAGCTATAGACAAGAACATGCAAATATCAGAATGTACCATGAGAGCATGTAGCCAGTCAGTGCTTTGGAGTTTTCCTTTTACCTGTGAGAAAGATGCCCTCTCCCCACCTTCAACCCATACTCTACCCCTGGCCAACCCATATCTCCCCCCGACCAAACTTAGATGCTGGGTTCCAGGATCACCTCCTTGGGAAGTCATGCTGATGACAACTCTCCTCTCACTCAGTACTGGCAAGATAGTTATTAATATCTTTTCATGATTTTGAAGTGGCGGACATCCTGTATTGGGACAAGAAATTTGACCAGTCCCACTTTGAAGCCATCAGGCAGGCTACGGAGGAGGTTGCTGAATTTCATAGTCCATTACCTCTATTTTCCTGTAGTTACGTGGGAAAAGGAACACAAACACAGGATAGTGTTTTAGACTTCCTTGCTTGTGTATCTTAGTGTGGAAATCATGTACTGTTTTATGAAGCTTTAAATCTGGGGGAATTGAATCTGTGAAAATGTCCTAATTTGTTGATTTGCATGTGAAGTGTATCGTTCCTGGTGGGTGGTAAAAAACTGATTTGGCACATAGCTCACTAGCTTTGAGGGGATAACTGGTGTTAGTTCCTGCTGCTGTAACAAAATGGATTTGGCCTTTATTACAGCTCCTATTCGAAAATTACTATTAAAAACTGCATGCTAGTGTGTGAGTGCTTTGCAAAGATGAATGCATTTTATGGAGCAAAGCAGGAAGCAGTGACACCGTGTCTTAATGACATTTTATATTCTGCCAATGTACTTAGCCACAACTTCCTCAACTGCATAATCTAAAGTAAACAAAATCATCTTCCATTAGAGTCGCAATTTGACAATTGAATTTTTTTTGGTGAACTTTTGGCATCCATTGAAAGAATTGGCTCCAACCCCAGAGACAGGGTTAATCTTTTTAGGGAATCATTGCCTCAGAAGTAGAAGAAAGAGATGACCAAGTCAGGCAATAGGAGTAAGAGCATCATTTCTAAGAGCTAGAATGAAGGTGTTATTTGGTGGTTATCATTTCTACAGCCACTTTTTATTAAATTGTGAAGAAATAGAAAGGATATTATTTTAATGAGGAAAATTGGAAAAAATTACAAACAACCCTGGAAAGCCAAGCTTGGTAGAATTAAATGATATAACATTTTACCTTTTTATTTTAATAATTACCTAAACTCTCCATCCAAATCTGGGCAGAAAAATTTTAAATACCCTAATGCCGAGAATATTTACTGTAGCATCCACCTGGTTTGGAAATGGGCTCTTCATTAGGGGAAATAATTAGTATATTCTTGTGTAGTAGTAAATACTTAGTAAGATAACTATCATGTACTAAGACAGAATAAAAACCAATATTAATCAGAGCCGACAAATGCTTTTAGTAATAGCTGAAAACTCTTAAGCCCTAGGTGTTCTCTTCAGTGCCTTTTTGATTTTCTTTTTCGTTTTTCACTAACACATTCTCCACTTCTGATACCAAATAGTTCTCTGATGTAAGATCTTTAACTTTTGATACCTCAGTCTGATCATCACAACACCTTGTTCGGTCTCTGTGTCTTCTAAGGGGGAGAAAGAAAATTCCCCTTAAAGATCTTCAGCTGCTATTTTCTTCCTTTGACATCCCACAATTAGGCTGATGGGAAAGTTCTGCACTTCCCTGATCTCAATCTTGCCCATTACTCTTTCTGAAACCTTGAATATTCAGCCCATAATTTGTACCTATCCACTCTGTTACCCCACATTTATAAAGCTATAACTATATATTGCAGCTTCCCATTTTTTTACAGCAAGTGGGGACTCTCCTACTCCCAGTATTTTCCTAAGATTGTTCCAATCATTGGTACATTGCAAGCAGAGGCAGTAGTGATAGCTAAGCCCTTCTATTGTGGTTCTTAATGCTATACTGTTCTGAGTTCCTTACATTTGTTCATTTATCTAATCCTCACAATGATCCTTTAAAGTGGCCACTGTTATTACTCACATCTTACATATTTGACATAGAAAGGATGACTTGTCCATGGGCACATAGATTCTGAATGGGCAGAAATTTGACCCCAGCCACCTATCTGCTTCACACTCCTTCCTCTTGACACTGCTTGGTTCTTAGCCATCCAGCTGGGGAGGGGCAACTTAAAGATATGCAGCTGCTCAGTTTCCTTCTTTAACCAACCAACAAATAAAACCACCACTTGAGGGGAAAGAGAAAAATGAAATTCACCTCAAAGGAGTAGGATTGTGATATTAAATAATACAATGTATATAAAGCACTTAACTAGAAGTGATAAATAGTAAAAGAGTCAGCTACTTTTTTTCCTTATTATTAGTACCATGTGATCAAAAAGTGTCACATGAAGGAATTAATAAAGAGGCATAACTCAGAATCACTAAGTGGATCCTTGCAGGGTCCTTGCTTTTCTGGGGAGAAGTTCGTGTAGACAGAATGGATTCAGTGGTTGAGGTGGGACCTTTTCCTGAAAGCATTGTATATAGGGATCAGATACCCTCATGCTTTCTTCATTGCCTAAAGAAACAGCTGTTATAGCAAGAAAGGATTAAATTGCCATTATAACAATTATACTGCAAATTAAAAATTTTAAAAATTATGTAGGATGATTCAGGAGATGTTATAAGTTATCAAAACCCCAGTATTTCCAAAGCATACACTACGGGAAGAGTGGAAGAGAAACCTGTTTCAATCTTTTCAGTGCTCATGCAGGCTTTTCTCTTATTGCATTATGAGATTGACATTATATCATTATTTCTTATTGTCACCTTAGCCTTTTGAGCCTTAGATGCTGCTAATGTTATGGTAATAATTGCTGCAATTTGCAATTTTCAGTTGTATTAGACCCGGATTCTTTAACTAGTATAAGCATCACTGATTTTTCTTGAAGATAATAAGCAACTTAATAGTTTTAAAAAGCGAATATTGGTATAAGAGCAGAAGAATCAATATTAGAAGATGTATTATAGGAAGAACAACAAAAAGAGTAATATTAAAGTATTGTAAATATTCAAAAGTCAAATATATTAGTGATTTTGAAACTAGTGCAGAAATTTCATGATTTAAAACCTGCTGGTTCACTGTGCTTTTTAAATTTCATGAGACTTCTCTTGAATTGCAGACCCTTTTCTTTTAAAAATAAAAAACAAATAATGATGGAAATGCTCATTGCCCTGATTTGATCATTTCAAATTGTACACACATTTCACAATATTGCCTTCAAACCCACAAATATGTATGATTGTTGTGTGTTGATTAAAAGGAAAAAGTTAACAGTAATCTCTTTGGGATCCCTGCAGAATTAATTTTTCAGAATACTTTCCAATAGCTCACCTAAACCATCTCTTTCCCGGATAATTGGAAGGCATTTAGCATCTGATTCTTGAAGGGAATGGATAACACTTTTTGGAAGGGCCAGTATGTCGTGTTTTTGTTTGTTTTGAGCAAATGGCCCTGAAGATCCATCAAATGCTGGGAATATGCCGTGGCATCACAGTCCAAGAAGCAGAATAACTTTCCTCAGGTACTTTCCTCAAAGCATTTCCACTGTCATCAAAATCCTACAGTCCCACCTCCTCGAGGATGTTTAATTGTCACTAAATAACCCCATTGGCACAGATGCTCTGTATTTCTCGTCCCCCTGCCCCTTCTCGGCATGCCATTCATTCATTTGATAAATATTTGTTGAATACCAACTATGCACAGGCTCAGAGTAGAGTGATGGATTAGATGTGGTCCTACCCACAGAGAACTTAAAATACAGTAACTTGTCACTGACTGCCATACATCATTAGTTATTTTTCACATGTCCATGTCTTATCCAGAGCAAAGACTACAATTTAAAATTATTTTCTTTTCTGTGTACATTTCATCTAGCAAGTGTTCAGGGCATATTTGGCTGAATGCATGAAGTGACTCACCATCCAAGGGAGAAGAAAAATGTGTATGCAGTGTTAACCCTCTCCTAGACCAAAAGTAGCATGGAGCCTGGGATCTTATCACACGTCACCAGCTTAGTTTCTTAGCTCAGATAGTGGATGGCTTCAAAAAGAGATGAAATATATTATTCCATCACATACCATGGAAATTCTTAGGAGGAAATGACACCCATCTGGGTTATGACTCTAAGAGTAAGGTAGTGACAGACTTTAAAATAGGTAGTGAGCAGACTTTAAAATGTTATGAAGCAACATGCAGTTGAGCTGCAGTTTGGAGATGGACCTAGAGGCACTTCTCATTAGAGTCCACATCTTCCCAAGATTGAAGAAATGAGAATAAGAAATGATCCTTAAAATACAAAGATTTATGACATGAGAATTAGAGGTGTCAGAATCTTGCTTGCCTTGGCTTTCGAGGGCACCAGCTCCCAGGGACCCTGGCTTGGCATCCCTGGATCAAATTCCTGCTCTCATTAACCCAGATGAGAACAGGACCCAGAGTGGAAGCAACACTGGGTGGGCCTGACCAGGTAGCCCCAGGGAAGCCTGCCTGTGTGCTGCCTTATTTTCATTAGTTGCTCAGAGCACGGTTTCAGGAGGCATTCTTTGGGGCTATCCTGCAGCCCTTTAGTTTTCCTTTAAAGGACTATGATTTCAAGTGATGCCAGGAAATCTGTCAAGATTTTTGTTTTAAAATAAGCCTTTGTGATTCACAGGGAAGTTGTGTCAGAGGTGGGACAGTTCTTCAAACTGGAGTTTCTAAATATTTGAGCTTTACTCCTAAGAAAGCCTGGAGTAGAAAAAGTTGAAAAACCAGAGGAGGGAAGAAGGGAAAAATTTGATGTTAATTTCTAAAATATGATTGAGTTCCTTAGCTTCCCCCTTCCAAAAACAGTTGTATCCAAGGCAATTCATGGACAAATCTTGACCAAAGCCAGTGTCTTCTCATTTTGATTATTTCTTCCTCTCTCCTCCATAAAGAAGAAAAAGAAGAGAGAAAGGTGGGGATAAGCACTCAATCATCAGCACTGTTTTGGTGTTGGCAAAGAAGGTAGGCTCCCTCCACCCCTACACCATGTATACACACACGCACAGATGTGTGCACACATGTTTACATTCATGGGAGCAAATTTATAAACGTGGACAAATGTGCACCAGTCACACCTCCACTGTGTGCAAGCACACATGCACGTTCATTTTGCACACATACACACTTACCAATAGTTAACAGATTACGTCTCAGCATTCCTGAGCTCCTACATCCATGAGCAGGCAGTAGGTGTTTCCCTACTGTGACATCTGGGCCAGCAACCTTACATGGGCTACAGGGGAGGGTGCTGTGTTCCCATCAGTCTTGTGTATTCTCAGAAAGCTGTAATAGTAAAGAATACATCTTCTATGGGTTCTCTCTCCCTCCAACTCACGCTTCTCTTTCTAGCTAATATCTCACGTCAGTACCACTCTCATATCACCCTTGCTGATAATAGAGGTAAACTTGCAGTATGCGTGCATGTGTATCATAATTAACTTCTCGCTTACTCTTGGCAACTCCAACTGTCTGTACTCATACCTTGTGTTTCCACGTAATGCCTGAAGTGGAGTTGGGGTACTGACAAGGTGTTAGAGATGGGTGGCTCCAACTAGTTGAGCATTTCCCCCAAGTGCCTGGCATGGGAGAAACAGGAGGAAAGGGGGGAAAAGGAGTGGGAGAGGAAAGGAGAGGACAGAGGGAAAGGAGAGAGGTTTGGGAGAGCAAGGAGGGAGGGGAAAAAAGGGAATGAGAAAAAATAAGGGGATAACGGAAAAAGAAAAGGTAATGTGTATGGTTCCCATTCTTTCCCTGGCACTTCTCGCTTCTCTTCACTGCCACCTGTTCCAAGCAGTGGCTTTATGGACTCTTGAGGATTTGAGAGGAGAGGTTAAGAAGCTAGGGACATTCAGGACCATTCAGGACAGCTTCCCTCTCCTGGATTAAATGCACCCAGGATAATGAAGACCCAGGGAATTCGCTCTCTCTCACCCATTTGCACAAAGTAATAGCAACTACCTATTATTGTCCATAGTGTGCAAGTTACCTGGTGGTTAGGTAATGATTTTTTTCTAATCTTCCCTACAACCTGTACAATGAGGATATTATCATCCACATTTTATATATGAGCAAACTGAAGCTTGGAGAAGGTAAGTGATCTGTTTCTTTGCTGTCATGCAGCAGAGCAGGTTTTCTAGTTCATTATTTTATTTAAAAGATTCCATATAATGGTCATGAGTAGGCTAATAAAAATGAATAATAATAATTAATGTGGCTTAAATGTACAAAGTAAAACAGGATAGAAAGGTTGTATTTAGTAAAGGACTTTCACAAAAGCACTCACTGCCCCGGATAAAGAAAAGAGAAGAGGCCTGGAGCGCACTGGGTGGGAGAGAGGAAAGCAGGAGAGGCCACAGAAAACAGTCTACACCTAGCAGTCCAACATGGTGGCTGCTGGCCACAGGGGGCCTTTGAGCTCTTGAAATGTGACAGATCTGAATCAAGGGCATGCCAGAAGTATGAAATATACCCTTGCTTTTAAAAGCATGGTGTGAAAAAGAGAATGTAAAATATTCATGAAAAAAATTGATTTTTCTGGTACATAATTGGTATTATTATTTTTCTAATTTAATGAAATTATATTGTTAAATTAATTGTTAAGTAAACTATATTATTCACTGCCCTTCTTTTACTTTTTTAGTGTTCCTAATACAAAATTACAGATTACATGTATGATCCACATTATGAACCATAGATTTTCAAACTGTTCCAAATGACAGTGGACCTCTTCCAGAGACCAAGAGGTGGGGCCATAGTCAATCCCCTCAGAAAAACTCCTGCTTTGTTTGTTTATCCACTTAGGTTTCTGAGTCTGCAGCCAAAATGTTTGTCGATTCATCTGTGAGTATTCTTTCATCCTCTCTGAAGATGTAGAATGAGAACAAATTCAAGGGCCTTTCTCTATCCCCTGTTGCTGACCTCCTGCACTGACAGGAGTGACTGCTAGATCTTTCCATGACTCCCTGTGAGAAGGTGATGGGCTTCTTTTCTTCTTTGTTACTATTGTAGGTTGGAAGTTCATCAGAGTTTTATTTGTTACTGAAATTTTACCCTTTTCCTGTACGTTGCAGATATGTATTTGTGAAAGGGAATGTCTTTTAAGTATCCCTAATTGATAGCATGAAGGGCCAAGTTACAGATGGTCTTTATTAGGAATTCTTTTTCTTCTGGAAAATGTAGACCTCTTTCCCTACCCCCTTAGCTACAGCGATTGAAGGATGATTGAATGGTCTCTTGTGGAAATATGTATTTACCTATGTAAAGATCAGTTTCAACTCAGCACATTCTTCTTTAACCGGTGAACTAACCTGTAACCTCTAAGGGGTGTTGACGTCTCTTCAGCTCATAACTCTGTGTGTGTGTGCACGCGCGTGCACGCGCTTGCCCATGCACATGCGCTCACATGCATCCCTTTTTTAACTACAGAGCCAGCTGCTTAGAGAGGAGATTTTTAAACTATTGTGTATATTTTTATTTTCTTAGGAATAAATAAATATTCTAGCCATTTGAAACCCCCCCACACACGCCAATAAAAGTACATGATCACATACCTAAAGTTCAAGGTGAATTTAACTGGAGGATGATAGAATTGCACAGAGGAAAAAAAAGAACAAGTACATGTTGTGAAAAAGCCATTGATTTCCCTGACACTAATTGCAACCAAAAATAACAGTGTAACCTGAAAGGAGTATCTGTACATGTTTATTGTCAGCACTGATACAGAGACCCAAGGTAGAGAACAGTTTCCTGCTCAGAATATCTCCTCTGCTTTTCAAAGTCTTGTAATTGTTCTTCCCCTACAACCTTTCCAAGTGATTCTCAAAAAAAAAAAAAAAAAAATCCTGTGAGTTTGCTCTGATAAGTTTTATACCTTCTATGGAAAGTAGGCATTCCAATGTGTGAATTTTTTTTTAAATCATTAGTTGAGTTCAGTTTCCATTCTGCAAAATGTTCATCCATAGATCACACCATAGTGAAGGATGGAGCATGAGTGAGAACAAACTAGATCAAGTAATTTTTTCCTCATGTGCCTTTTACCACAGGCAGATGTGCATACTTGGTGATACAACATAATTGACACGTTCCTCCCTCAAATGTGGGTTTTATTCATTTTTCCATGATCAAAAAGGAAACCATTCTATCTTGAAGTTACAGATGAAATGTTTATTTTACTCTCCTTTTAAAGCAAGAGTATCTGAAATTTCAGAAAAAGAATAAGCCTATAATTTGTGCCTCTTCTTTTCTTCCTTCCTTCCTGCCTTCCTTCCTCCCTCTCCTCCTCCTCCCTTCCTCCTTTCCTCCCTCACAAGCACCAACAGTACTAGATACTGTGGGGATTATAGATATAAATGACTTCATCATGGAATTTCTAATCTGTACAGTTTTTAACCCAATCTGAATATAAGCATTAATAACCATGACACTAAATAAGTCCAATACCAAATACTCCCTGCCTCACTATTGGGACATGGTGGGACATTTCAGGAACAGACAGCAAATGTCTACTGTGTCTACTGGCTTAAGCTTACTTCAGAGGTTCACTACCATGCTCTCTGGAATTCCCTGCTCCAGGGACTGTCTATTGCTAGCCATAGAATTTTCAGGCATGTTAGTTGTCTCCAACAGGTTTATGTTTAGCACTTCCTAGAATCCAAGTCCTTCACACCATGTGAATGACAGTGTGTGTCCCACTGAGTGCAGCAAGCTATAGCAGGAAGAACTCTGGCACCCCAAGGCAGAAGGTACATGTGTGGGTTTTCCATCAGTACATCAAGTCATCATGTCAGTATCACATAACTTCTGAACTTTAGAGGTCTCACATTTGTAATTAACCTGGTTATCATAATTCTTCTTCCAAACTCTATATGTCTAGGGTTCTCTGAAATATGATTAACAGAGAATTCAGTCAGAACATACAGCAGGATAGTGACCCCCAAATTCTGTTCTATCTCTAAAAACTGAGCTCTTAGCCCTTCTCTTTGGTTAATAATATTTCCTTAAGAACCAGCATAAGTAATTTTAGACAATTTCACAGAAATAAGAATATCTGAAATCTGGAATATGATCAGATCATTGGACTATGAGTTCATTTTTCATCTGCAAATGAAAGTGCAATTATTTCTTGAGCCTTTTGCTTTTAAAGACTGCAGTAAACCTGTGCTTAAAAGAAGGAATTCCATTTCTGATTCTTATGTGGGGCCTAGACTCTGATCTTGTTTCACAAACACATCTATGCTACTTTGACTTTAATTCCTTCCTCTTTCCCTCTCTTCCTTTCTCCACTAGGCCTGCCTTTAACCACTTAAGCTAATAACTTTCTGTACAGTTACCACTCTTTAGCTCTCATTCAGGAGGTGTTGGGTCTCCTTGCTGACTTCCACTGCCTGAAGAAATTGGGAAGCATTCATTCATTCATTCATTCACCAGTTATGAAATGCCCATTAGTTCCTGGGAATGTATTCTGGAAAATGTCAGTTAATAGGCCATAGTACTTGCTCTTGTAGAACTTACCTTCTGATGGAAAAGATAAACAAGAAGGAGATAGTTGCTTTCAGTGCATGACCACGATTTCAAAGGGAAGAATGCATGTGTAAGGACCCTAAATCCCTCAGTTGGGTGAAGAAACATGACACTCTGTGAGAACAAAGTTTAAGCCTCCATGAAAACTGAGGGTCAAGTTCAGCTTGCTCTTACGCCATTTTGCCAATATTTTAAGGAATACTAATCAGTATTCTCTCTTTCTTCAGCAAAACATTTAAATTTCATTGTTAGCTATAAAAGGCTTTGAAAACCTAACCTAAACTTTTCTAATTTAATCGAACCAGTGGCCTTTTCCAGAAAGTTTTCTTTAGCCTGTTTGTATTAGCTTCAGTCTCTGCCTGGACTGAGGTTTCCTCATTGATAACGCCTATGGACAATTCCAAACATGGACGAAATCCAACCAGATGCATAATAGTCAGCACAAACACTAGTCACACCTTCCAGCAACACAACTCGATGAAGACATGTCTGCTTGGAAGTGTCTTTGTGACTTGAGGCTTGCTGCATCAATAAGCATAGTAATTTTTGGACTCTGAACATGATTCCCAGTGTTGACATACTGCATCCTTCATATGCCTCTATGTATTTTAAGTTCCTGAGCCAGTGTTTGTAGATGTATTTGAGCCACATTTTCTTAGATGTTTTCTCAATTCCAATTCAATATTTATATGTTAAAAAGCACATGCACTTAGAAAACCATTTCAGCCACAGTTAATGTTTTCATTGGCTGTAAATCATTTATTAGGTAGAATTTTGTTAAAGTTGAAATGCCAGAGTTGATCTGCCCTATGTGCTTTGACTTTTTGGTTGTTGTAGATAAAAAGAGGTTACTCTGAGGAGACTACTAATACTACTAAAGGTCTTTTGGGGGTTTTATATTAAATACTTCATTCATTCTTCCAGATTTTATTGTATGATCACTTTTAAGATGCCCTGGTATTACTTCAAGTTAAATGTGGTTATTTTCTGTGTTGGTGCTTCAGTAATATATAAATAGGAACTATCTTTTTGTAAATGAGGTTAATGAGTGTGTCAAAAATAGCCAGGTCATGATATTCTGATTCATTTATTTAAAATATAATTATTAAATCAGTGTTCTACATTTTTCAAAGCAACAACAGGCCTTATGGAGGAGTTTTTGGAGTATCACACATGAGAAGAGATTGTAGATCCCCCTCACACACCCATATAGCATCCACCCAAAGAGCAATAAAGAAGGTCCTGTTGTAGGGTTAATGTTTAGGTCTTAAATCCAAAATTTATTCCCAATATATGCTTAGAGATGTTTTAAGTCATATTTTTGGGTTGGTTTCCAGTTTGTCATCTGTTCCCATTCTTGTATATTATTTTCATTTCCAGTTACATTGTTAAACTCCAGTTACATGGGAAGTATTACCATGGGAAAACATAAAATTTATTTACATCTCTTCTAGTTCTGGCAACAGCAGTGATATATAATGTAACTTCTCAGTGCTTCTCATGTCATAATTTAACTAGCTTTGACTTTTACTGGGATTAAGCAACCTGCTCTGGATAATACATTTCACAATTTTGCCTCTCAGTATTATCGGATAGCTAATCAGTTCATACTAATTACTTCTGCTTAATTCTCTAGAATCCTGAAAGGTCATACAATATAATATTTTGCCACAGAATCCATCTCTGATAAGGAAGCAGCCTTGAGAAAAACTATTCAAGTGGGACTAGAATTCTGTAGCCCTAACTTCTAAGTAACTGATCTTTGTTGAACTGTAGTGAGTTTCCAGATAGCTTTTGTCCCAGAGGACATGGGATGAAGCTCTACAGCTGAACCAGCATTAGACCTCTACTTTATTTTGGTTATTGCCCAAGGAAGCATCCGTAACAAATTGAACAGGTGTTCCTGGGAAAATAAGTCTTGAAAAAGTCCAGAGATTGGGGTAGAGGAATAAAATTTAACTAATGGCCCAGTGAAATGTATACTACTCTAGACAGTGTGTCTCTGATAGCTTCTACCAACATGTAACATGTATGAAATTAACTTGAAATCTCATTTTTTTTCCACATTGATGCACTGAATCTAACTTAAAGCATTTCTTAACACAATAATAATAACTAAAATATATATAGGACATTTTTCAATGTGGATGTCAATTCATTATCCAAGATTTACCTTAAGGCAAGTATTAATCCATTTCTGGATTAATTCATTAATCCATTAATCACTTGAAGAAAATAACTATTGGGGGAAGAAAGGTAGTAAAGATACCAATCCAGAACACAATGACCTAGATTATAGGCAGAATCATTGAACCAAGATTTAAAGTATAAAATTATGAGTAATTCTTAAAAAAGGAGAATTTTAGTAGATTCAAATAGGTTCACTAAGGAAATTGATGGGATTTAAGGTTTAGTTCTTTGCTGCTGGTTGTGAGGTCTGTGGACCAGCAGCTGGAAGCATCCCCAAGAGTTACTTAAAAATGGCCTCAGAACCTACCTTGGGTTCACAGAACTAGAATTTGATAACAAGCTTTCACCAGTTCCCAATAGTTCACAAGCAATTTGAGGTTTGAGAGGTGCTGTTTGGTTAAATGTAAAGTTAAGCTTAGTTGGTGGAGTGTCCCTAAAGAGAAAGGTAAGAAAAAGGCAGAAGTAAATCAATATTGATAGGAAGTAGGAAGATGTGTCTTTGCTAAATGTAAAAATGAACTTTATGAACAGCTGCATCTGTCCTGGAGTGAATCTTCCTTTTACTCTAAGCAGACAGTTATGTTGTTGGAGTTTTTCAATCAGATATCCCCAAAACTACTGATTGAAGTCCACTGCTGAATGCTCTCAAGCACCCTGTACTTAATTAACACTTGTGGCACTTGCCACAACTGTTGTATAATTATTTCTCTCATTTTAAAAATTATTCTTTGTTCCATTTGGGCAATGGGTGATGACTGTTTAATTCACTGGCTATTCTATCCCCAGCTTCTTCTAGCAGTGTCATGGAAAGTTTTTTGTATGACTAAAGACAGGAGGGAATAGGTGGGAGTGGGGATTGAAAAGTGTATTCAATTAATTTTGACTGATTGATTCTGATATGCCAGCCATTCTTCTAGGCATGAGGGAGACATAAGGGAGCAAAACAAATTACTATCCCAGCTCTAAAATTTAAATTTTCTATGAGCTTAAGTGGCTCCAAGAAGTTGGAAGCAGTACATACAGAAAGAGAATGAAGAGGAAAGACTTGTCAAATGACTGTACTAGAAAAACACATCTTTGAAGATGTTCATCTCTTTAAATTATCTCAAGGACCAGCCAAATCAAGGTGAAACATGTAGAAGTTGAAATGAAGACCTCACTTCTTTATTTTAAAATTACCTTGGATATGGAGTTAAAACTCTTCAAGTGCTATAAAGCTGGTGAAAACCTTAGACAAATTGCCAAACCTTTGGTGAGTGCAAGACTCCAAATGGGAACAATATGAGGTAGGGCAATGCATACAACTGTATTACCAGAGAATTTCTGAGAAATACTCTGATTTGACTGTTAGTATTTTATTTTCCATGTTGTGAGTAACATTGTAGTATTTAATATTAGAATTTTCTTTTGTGTGTGTGTGTGTGTGTGTGTGTGTGTGTGTGTTACTGGGGATTGAACCCAGGGGCACTTTACCACCACGCTACACCCTAGACCTTTTTTATTTTGAGACAGGGTCTCCCTAAGCTGCAGAGGTTGGCCTTAAACTTGCTGTTCTCCTGCCTCAGCCTCCTGAGTAACTGAGATTATAACTATTTTGACCCAAAAATTTACCTGAAATATACTATTTTATTAGAGTTCTGATGCTCTTGGAGCCTTATGCCATCCAGGCAACAACATTTTTTTCTCATTGCCATGCATTTTTGATTTCATAATGTAAGTCAGCGAGAAAACAGGATTCATTTCACAGAAAATTGCTTTCCACAATCTTTTCTGGAATCTCTTTTGTCTGTTACCCAGGTGATATCTTTATTATTACTTTGTCCTCAAAAGGACAAAGTAATACCAATTTGGCCACACGGGATGACTAAATCTCTTTTCCTTTATCTGGCTTTTCATTAGGAGGGAAACACCCCAAATTCATTTCTATCAGCCTTTTCCTCCTTGTTAAATATTATTGTCTCAAGTCCATTTATTGTAAAAATCCTCCTTACAACTCAGGTCATTTCGGTTCTCTTTATTGCTTCAGTTTCTAAAGAAAGCAACACCAAATGGCCAAGTGCATGGAGCTCCCGCACCCCCTCGGGAGAGCCTCCCCTCAGGTCTTCCTAATTGCCCCCAGTGAATCAGCTTCATGCTTGGCCTTATCTTTGGCACATTCCCCAGCCTTCTGCTGATAGCCAGTAACATGTGCGCTAAGCATGAAGGGGATAAAGATGGTGTGACTCTCCGAAAGCCAGCCGTGGAGTGGAGTTAGAGAGCTGTTTAGATTCTTTTCTTTCATGGTTCTGACATGATTTATCTTAACCAATTTGCCTTCAGACATGGTTTTCTATGGTTGCTTCAAACATATAACTTCAGATCCTACAGGGACACTGGCGCTCCTTCAATTGTTTGTGCTGCCTGACATGCAAGTCCAGTGTCAGGACATCTTGTATTAATCAGCCTTTGGTGGTAACTTTAGGCAAGTAATATAAGCACTTTCTCTGACCATCTGTAAAATTAAGTAGTAACTACAAAGCCTCTGACACATTGCTTGTGAAAGCACAGTCCGGTCACCCTGGCCTGGCTCACAGCTGTACAGAACAGCATGCTCATGTCTGTCTCCAGACGTGTGTTTTTCTTTCTGTCCCTCTGCCTCCTGCCTTCCGTACCACCCCAATATCTTTTCCTCTCCTCAAGCAAGTCCCCCCCACACACTCTTATCCCCAGGCCTGACCCTGCTCCTCACACCTGTTCTGGCCCCCTCTAATACAGGATGTTTTAATATACTATGTACATGGAAGGGAAAGGAAATTGAAGTTGCCAGCCATGAACTTTCCTTTCTTCTCTTCTCTTTTAAATTGGGGATATGTTGAGCCCACAGCAAGGAAGCTATTTTCTTTGGGGCAGCGGAAAAGTGGTGGGGGGTTAAGGAAAGAACACTGGAGAAATGAGAGCTTCTAGCAGATCTGTGGTGTTTGATCTTTTAATGGTGTTGCTGCTGGGCCTACTCTATTTTTTAACATGGGAGACGGTGAGAAATCCGGGCTTTGGTGGTGGGAAATGTGTTAGGTGGGTTTTGTTTTGTGTCATAACACAAAGGGAATCACAGAGACCTACAGCTGTCAAAAGAAACAGAAATAGGGCATGATGATTACGGCATGAATGAGCCACACAGACACATAGTAAATGAGGACCTACTGTGGACACTCTGGAGAGAGGAGAAAGGCAAGGAGGTTTGACTTTGGGGACAGAGGAGGAAGGATGAGTGAATGACGTCACACCTATTGCTCAGTCCATGACTGAGGCATCTACAGGCAGACAAATTAGCAAGAGAAAAGCACGCACATTTATAAGTTTTACAAGGCACGGAGCCTTCAGAAGTGAAGACCCAAAGAAACAAGCAAACCTATGTATTTTTATGCTAAGTTTGATAAAGAAGCAGAGTCATGAGGAAGTACAATTGGGCAAAGGGGTATGAATTAATAGTGATAATTTGGGGAGAATTGAGCAAGGGCTGTCTGTTTAGAATCTTCTCTGTCCCTGTGTCTTCAGAGATAAGACTATTCCTTTCCTTTGAGTATAGGGTAGGCAGCTCTTGAATCAGAGACTTAAAATCTATTTCAGAGGAAGGCCCCCAAATTTTTTTTTAAATTTTTTATGGCCTGTTTCAGGAGAGAAGAGCCAGGGAGGGTTGAAGAGACTTTCTTGCTTCAGCAGTTTTCTCAAATGCCAACATGACACATTTTGGGATGAGGTGTTCTGAATTCTATGCTGCCAAGTGTCCCTCTCTCCTTCTGCTCCCTCAGGAAGCTGCAGAACTTGAACCAGAATGGTTCCAGGTTCAGAGAAAGTGAGAACAGCAAAAAATGAGGTTGGATTTAAATCAGGGGATTAATGAATACCTGGGATCCCTCGGCCCAGGATATACCCTTTAGAGGAGATATTTTTCTCTGGAGAAAAGAACTACAGATACTAATAATGGGAGATGATCTAACAATGTAACTGATTTGGCATCCAATTATGCTAGAGTAAAACTCATTAATCAATAAGATCCACCCATGCTCATAGAAAGTCTAATTAACCTTTTGATGACACACATTTACAAATAAAAAAAATAGGCACAGATCACCAGATACTTGAGGACATCCTCTCACCCAAGAGATGAAAATAAAAAATAAGCAGATATATGAATCAAGAAGAAAAAGAACACAAAAGTCAAAGAAGTCATTGAATAACTATGATATTATCAGAAACAAAAGGTATTTTAACTTTGAAACAAGAACTAGATGCTATAGTAAAAGAATATGTTGATCAACTTTTTGTTGCTGTGACTAAAAAGGCAAAACAACTTGCAAAGTTTGTTCAGGGCTCATCGTTTCAGAGGTTCAATCAGTGGTCGGACCACTCCATTGCTCTGGGTTCAAAGTGAGGCAGAACATAATGGCAGAAGAGTGTGGTGGAAGAAAGCTGGTCAGACCATGGAAACTAGGAAGCAGAAAGAAGGCAAACATCCAAGGACAATTATAATTCCCAAAGGCATGCCCCCAGAGATCTACTTTTTCCAGTCACACCCTACCTGCTTACAGTTATTACTCAGTACAGTAGGCCTTCCAAATTATTAATCCATCAAATGTATTAATGTACTGATTAGGTAATAGTTCTAATAATCTATGAACTTTTGGGGGACACCTCATATGCAAACCATATTAAAAATAGTCATAGATTGTTAAGAAAATATAATAGTAGAATTGGAAGAGAAAGCTGAGGAACTCTCCTAGAAAGTGGAATAAAACAGGAGAGAAACATGAAGATTATTAGAAGATCATGCCAAGATGTCCAACCTTAAGTTAGGAATTTCAGAGAAAACAGAGAAAAGGGAGTAAAAGAAAAAGTGTGCCCAGCCGCATTATTCTCTTACTATTTCAGAACACCCAAGAATAAGGAAAAAAAAATTCCTAAAATTGCTAGAAAAGAAAAAAAGGAAGGATGGGTTACATAAAGAGGATCAGTAAGAAACAGTGTTGTACTTCTCCACAGCAACACTAGAAAGTAGAAGTTCAAAATGAAATGCCTTCAAAATTCTGTGGAAGTAATTTTTCATCTTGAAATGCTTTATTTGGCCAAACACCAATCAAATGTAAAGCTTGACTTAAAACACTATCAGACACAAGGAACCAAAGAATCTCCCTCCCATGCATCCATTCTTAGGATGTAATGGAGAATATCTTTACCACATAAAGAAAGTAAAAGATCAGAGTGGGAGATGCAAACTTAACAAGAAGCCAGTATTAATTCCAGAAGGGAAAAATGAAGAGGAAAGAAAAGTGATCATTAGTACACTGCTTGGCTCAGTACTGAGCAATGTTTCCTGTGTGATAAGCATTAAATTCCATGTTACTTTTAGAAAAACTGTGGCAGAACTGTGATAGGAATATGAGAGAACATCAGACAGCTAAATTTTTATCTGCCATTATGGGACACCAATGGTCACAGTTTGTTACAAAATGGCATTATAAACTGGGTACAGTGGCACACACCCTTAACCCCAACTATTCAGGAGACTGAGAGAGCAGGAGTGCAACTTTGAGGATGACGTAGTGAGACCCTGCCTTAAAATAAAAATGCCAGGGGATGCGACTCTATGGTAGAGAACTTCTTAGCATGTGCGAGGCCTTAGGTTTGATCCCTAGTACTTCCCCACCCCTGCAATGGCATTATAAGCTCATTTTCTAGAATTGTGGGTATCAGCTAAAAGATTTCAACGTAGTTGTGTGAAGGATTCCTGCAGCAGGCAGAGTGGGATGGGGAGATAATGCCTTTGGAACGGTTCAACTTTTATTGTGAAATATGTGAATGTTTTATTTTGAAAAAAAATCATGCTTTTTCAAAATTAAAATTAAGGTTTCTTATATGAACATCTTAACAAATACATATTACTAGCTTCTTCTAGAAGATTAGACTGCCTGAGCCCCTTGGAGCTGCATTCTCTTTGACAGTGTGGCTTCACATGCCGAGGCACTGTGTTCCCATCCTGCTGTTCTACCTTCAGCCCCACCCCCAGCTGAGGCTGAGTGGCAGGTGTTATTTCGCATTTTGATCAATTAGTCATGTTATTTACAGCAGAGTTACAAAAAAAGGGGGCTTCATTTTGTGCTCCTGCCTCCTTCAAATGTGGGACAATAAAAGATATTCCAAAAGGACTTTGTGCTTCCCAGTACAGCTATACTAGGCTTGTTTCCCTTTTTCTATGGTATTTCAGTTTTCCTCCTGAAGTTTCCTATGAGGGAACACAAGCATTTGTTAGCTCTGTTAGGAGCACAAAGACTATCTTCATATGGTCATTTTTTATCAGAAGTTTTCTCAGGTTGGCCACCCTGTAGCCATGTCTTCTTCAAGTGACCATTGCTAAAGATCTTGCTTTTCTTTTCTTTCTTTCCTTTTTTTTTTTAGTTGTCAATGGATCTTTTTTATTTTCATTTATTTATTTATATGAGGTGCTGAGGATCAAACCCTGTACCTCACACCTGCCAGGCAAGTGTGTTCTACTGCGAGCCACAACTCCAGCCCCAAGATCTTGCATTTAGTTCCTCTGATCCCTCTCGGGCTCTCTTGTTTTCCGTGTTTTCTTTCTCTCCACACAGTGAGGGCCTGATCAATGAGGAATGACTATCTGTTGATTACTTCACCAATCTCAACCACTTCAGCTCACATGTCCTGGTGTCCTGCTTCCTTTTTAAATAGCACCATTATCCTGATGGCTAATGCTCAGTGGGTGGCCTTCTGTGACTCCTGTGTCTTTTTTATCCTGGTCGAACACAGTGAGTACATTTCCATTTCCATCTCGTATTTATGCACTTGGGTTTTCCTCCTTAAGTGCATTACCTTCCACTTATTTCCATTAAATTTCATATTCCTTATTTGAAAACACTTCTCCAAATTGGCCAAAGTAGGTTTTAATTTTCCTACTGCTGTCAAAGGTACCGGTTAGCTTTCTTTGAATTGTTGTAATTATCACACTTTATAATGATGCTATTTTGCTTTTTGAATCATTGGTTCAAATATGAAATTACATGGACTCCATGGTGAATCTCTATAGAACGCTAATAAAGTGTCCAGCTCAAGATTAGCAGCAAGCCATTGAAAATGGTGCTTTCAAACACACACATGCACATACACACACACATATTGAGTAAAATAACTACTCAAAGCTAAGTAGTTATTTGCCTGAATTAAGTATAGTCTGTAATTTATTGTTAAGTAAACACAGGATGTAAAAATGTATGTTATTTGTTAGACACAGATATACAAATTCCAAACAATCTTAAATAAGAAATCACAATATAATTTTGAGAGGGCAAAACCAAAAAATACTAGCATAAGAGGAGGAAAATGAATCAGGAATAACTGAGGTTACTCAGATTGTTTTGTATCAACATCATGAAAACAGCAAGATTAATGAGATGATTTTGTCAAATTCAGAATAATCTGAGAAACAAACTACAAGTTTTCCATTTCATTTGCTGTCCTGGCAAACACACTAATGTTTGATTTATCTGCCTCTATTTTCTTATATAAAATAATATGTGCTACCTAGCCTGTTGCCTAGTGATTTAGAAAAAATCTCAAGAGTTTTTAAAAGCGAAGAATATGTTCCAGAGGTGAGTGGCAGATCAGATCAGAGTTTGCCAGTTGAGTCTTACAGGCAGCAGCTAAGACAAAGTATGAGGGTGAGTGGTTTACTGAGGGTCTAGCACCTGGGAAAGATGGAAAAGAGAAGAAGCAGGAGGGTCAAAGAGACTATGCAATCACAGGGCAAGTCCACAGTCTCAGCCAACTCTCAACAGGAGCTCCAGGGCAAAGATTGCTGGTCTGAGAAGCCCCACACTGGGCAGAAAGAACCAGGCCCTTGGATACCCATTGTGCTACCTTATGAGAGGGTGGCCTCAAGTCATAAACTGAAGAGGACCCTGAAGGCACCAAAAGGTGGAGGCTGGCAGCCTGGTTTACATTCTTTGCAGTCAAATGACAAGTGTGTTCTTGAGAGGAAATACCAACTGTATTTTCATCACTTGTGCCTAGAATATTCTCTGTATTGCTGAACAATGATTGGAGGTAGTTTTGCCATTCTTGTCCTCTGATTTTTCCAAGATTCACCGCTACATGAAAAATTCACTTTTTGGTACCATAGTTATATATCCACAAGAGATGAAGCTTTCAACATCTGAAATAGCTCCCAAGTGTTGGGGAGTAAGACCAAAATACGCAAGACTAAACTGGACAGGTAAGAGAAAAGAGGTGAATTGGAAAGAGACCCCATGGAACAGTGACCCTCACTAATTATGAAAATGATATGACAGATAGGTGATAAAAGAATCAGACATGGATGAGGGTTGCCTGAAGTATGACTTCCTTATTCATTGCACAAAATGATGGCATTAGACTCATTGAAAGAAGTTAGTTCTCAGCACTCTGAAAATAATGGAAAGAGGAGATTGTGAGTCTTAATCCTCCAGAATAATCCTGGTTTCAAGAGACATGAATGCTCCTTAGTTCTCATCGCACTGAATCTTGCCTTTGAATATTGTCATTTAATTGATAGACAAAGGCAGTTAGATAAGGGAGATTTCCATTTTAGAGGAGAATAGATACAATATACTGAAAAGCAAAGGATAATCATTATAATAAAAAATTGTAGATGACATTACAAAGTGACTTCTTAAAGTCTGGGAAATCAAAACAAATTGAAAAGGGAAATGCAGGTAAAATAAGGAAAAAAACACATAAGGAGTCAGAGCATAATCTTAGCATTGATATTGTATGTATGCTGGCTCATTACCCACTGCATCAAAGATCATAATATATTTATTATGCCATTTACCAAATGATAGCTATTTCCTGAAAAACTGGCCTCTGCTGCATGCCCTCGTATTCTGTCCTTTGTTAATAACGATGCCTGTACTTTGGGGCAGAAAGATAGAAAAAGATATCTGGAAAGGATCTGCAGGAAATAAGAAGAAATTGGTAATCACTTTAGCTTGGTTCTTTCATACAGTTACATTGGCTGTTCGTCTAGGGAATGTGTCGTGTGCTGCAACTAAGTCTTCAAGGCAGAACCCAGAAGAAGTGGGAAGGAAACACCAGAAACAGCCATGTCATACATCATGGCCCTCAGTCTACCTAGGCTGCCTCTCCAGGTTCTGCTGGTATGAGATAAATCTGCCATGGTCAGATAAATAGGACCCAATTTCTTTGTTTGTTTTGCAGTACTGGGGATTGAACCAGGGGTGCTCTCCCACTGAGCTACATCCCCAGTCCTTATTTTTTAAAATTTTGATCTGGTCTCACTAAATTGCCAAGGTAGACCTCGAACTTGCCACCTTCCTGCCCAAGCTGAGTTTACAGGTTTTGGCCACTGAACCTGGGCCAATTTGTTGTTTCTTTTTTGTTGTTGTTGTTTCTTTCCTTCTTTTTTTTTTTTTTTTTTTTTTTTACAGTGTCCATAAATAAAGCTTTATTGGAATTTGTTGTTTCTTATTGTAGCAATATTTTTTTCAAAACACTAGAATAATGAAGAGAAATCCATCTCCCTGCATAACCCAACTATCACCATAAAACAGAATTTTCTTAAACTAAACTTTTTAAAAAAAAAGAATATGATATTAATTATTCATTTGTATTTAAGAATTTCTTCCATTAGCATTTTCCAGAGATAAGAATTGAAGATATAATTAACCTTTGAAATGAAAACTGAGGTTTAATTAATGAGTACGTAGCACTCAGATGCCTGACATCTTCCCAATCATGAAATAAAATATTATGAAGGAAATGTTTAACCCAAACTGAGGGAAATGAATCAATCTCTTTCTCTCTCTCTGTCTCTCTCTCTCTCTCTCTCTTTCTCTCCTCCCCCCTCTCCTCTCTCTGGAAGAAAAAAGAAAAAGTGTCTGGGGCATTTTATTCAATTATGTCACTTCATGTAGTTCAGACCTGGTGAGTTCTTTTACTCAGAGTGTAAACACATTAAACTTGCACCAAAATGTGCCAGAGCCAACACCAAGCAGCCATTGGTTTGGGCTGACTTAGGGCCTCTGGTGTGGTGGTTCAGCTGGCTCCCCTTCAGCTCTCTCTGGGCGTCTGAATGTTTCTTTGGTTAGATCAGTAGTCTTTGCGTGCCACTGTTATATGAGGAAGACATGGGGTTCTGGATTGGCTTTTACAGATCTGGGTTTAGGTTAAAAGCACTTTGCAGCGAACATGTGTTGAGCACTACTCTGTGTGTGCAGCCTTTGAAGAGCCTCCCAGGTACATATAGGATTTGGTATGATGAGGAGATGAATGCAATTCAAGGTACTCCATCTTCCTGCCAATCTTTTTCAATAAGAAACCGTCTCCTCGGTTTGCACATCTGTGTTTGATAATGTGGGAGAATGTCTTTGATTAGACTTTCAGAGTAATCATTCAAAGGGAACTTTCTCCTCTGTTTTGCTGCATCTCATAAAGTTAGATTTTGCACATTAGTGATGCACTTGATTGCACTGAAATAACATTGGCTTTATGAGAGAAGATAATCTTATTCAAAATATAACTCGCCCTCCCTCCCCAAGCGGCTGCTATTTTTGTGTCAGGTTCCCCTCTACAGGGATGTTTATGAGCACTTCCCCAAAATACTATTTTCCTTTTTGTTTCTTTTTCTGTATTGTCTTTTTATAGCTCTTAATCATGTTTGTTATGGTACCTTAATAGCCTGAGGCTGAGTCACAAGTGGCCTTTTCTTCTTTAAATCCATCTTTACTTTTTGGTAACCCAAATGGTATTAAAAGACAAAAAGATCTCAGGATTATTCCCCCAAAATACTGGTTTGTATTTCCCTACAACACTTTTAATATTTCTAAGCATCAAGATCTTTGACTTTGTGTCAGAGTATACGTAAGACCCACTTTTATTTGATTTCTGTGATTTCTGCAATGATTTGTCTCTAGCACTTTGAAGAGTATATTCATAGTGTCTATTATACTACTGTGTATATTTTATTATTTATTTGCACAATTAATGACTTTCAAAGAATGTTAAAAACAAAATATTTTGCACCTTGTTAACAATTAGTATTCTTAATAAATTGCAGGAACTGTATATCAAAATACTAGGAGGAACTTTTAAAAAGTCTATGATCTTGATGCAATCTTCCTGGTTTTCTCTTAGAACTGAGTGAAATTCTTCTATTTTTGGAAAAGGTGAATATTTTCTGTAATAAAAGGGTTGAAGTGGAAACAGTGGGAACTGCCATTTGGACAATGGGTGTTAAATCATTTTTCTCTCTCTCTCACTTTACTCTCCACCCCCTCCACCATTTATGATGTAAAATTTATGAATCTTTCAAATTAGTGGTTTTGATAAGAACCTTCCTTTGAGGAGTTGTATCAGAGCTTAATCTCTTAATCTTAGTTGGTCACAGTCTTTTTTAGCTTGTCCATCAATCTTGATAGATTGAGCCCCATCCTCTCCTTTGGGTAAGGACTGGTGAGTCTTCCAGGCCCTGTGAAAGGATGCCCCCAGGCTAAGTGGGGGATCTCACCGACTGTGCCTGGTGCTGAGTGAGTGGTAGCATTTGCAATTTGGGGAGGAGGGAGGGAGGGAGGAGGGAGGAAGCTACAGCAGAGATTTAGGAGGTTTCAAGAAATGAGAATCCAGCTGACCAAATAAGACAGCTCCATGGGCAGGGATTTCTGTGATGCTGCTGCCTGCCGCAGCTGACGCCAGGAGCTGTGACACCAGAGCAAGTCCCTTGGAAACTGGAGGCAATTATTCCATTTCCAGTGATACTTTCTTGTTCTTTGTATTTGAATTCTAGAATCACTAAATGTATCTCTGAGTAAGTCTGGTTGCTAACCTATCACAAGATTATTACAGTAAGTGAAATGTAAGGCAGAAACAAAAGAAAACTGATTTCCAGAGACCAGAGACTCCCCTCAAAGAGGGGTCTGAGGGCTTCTGCTGATCTATTTGTTGACATATCATCCCAATGTCTTTTTGCCAGACTGCCTGCCTCCCAGGTGTAGGTGCATTGCTGAGAACACACAACCAAAGCCAACTTTTTTTTTTTAAGTCATTCTTTATGGATTAGTAAACTCTTTTATAAGCCTGAAATAGATGTAAAGAATTTTTAGATGAATAGTCTTACAGCTACTAAATTCTACCCAGTTTGCTCTCATTACACAGACATCTATGAGAGCCTTGGATCTTATGTGAGCATTTGTAATTGAGCTTATACTTTTTATAGGGTCAATATATTATATGTTTCCCTCATAATGATAACAGAATCTTACATCAAGTGAACATGGAGAAGTGAATATTTAAACCATGTGTGAAGGAGGGAGAAAAAACATAGTAGAGCTTTTCTTTGCACCGTACAGTTATGGATTATCTTTGCTGGCTGGAGATTTATTTCAGATTTTTGTGGTTTCTAGTGTCCCGGATTATGGGGATGCTTATAAATGGGTTTCATATGGTAACTAGTAACCCTGAAGGACTCCATTTTTAAGATAATTAACTTCACAGTTCTAAGTGAGATATGTGTCAGTCAAAATGAAACCAGTTTTTAATTTAGTTATCTAGGATTTTATTAGGTCGGTTAATACCTATAGGAAAGCAATATTATTGTTTTGATTTACCTCTGTGTCACCTTCACTTAAATATTTCCTAAGAAATACAAGGACACAAAATAACCAGTTTGGATCAAATCCACAGGCAGTATGGGTCTCTGCTATGGAGGCCAGTGACACTTGAAGTTCCTTTGATGTGAGCGGCTGGAGATACACGAGTAGCAGGGGACTTCCATAGCCTTGGGTTTTACTCACCCTTCATTCTTCACACCTAAAGTATGCTCATCACTTTGCAGCCACCAGGCATCCCTTTGTCTTTTTCAGCCTCTGACTTGTTCCTGTGGCTGCTGATTCATCTGCTTTCATGAAAACCAGTCTGCATTCCATCATAGAATTCAGAAGTACCCTGTTCCAGTAGAAAAGAGTAACTGCCACCCCCCAACCAGTGCCTCCATCATACAGAGGGGGGAAAATCAATTTTTCATCATTCTATTTTTCAAACGTTTCCCAAAATGTATTGAGGCAAGAGTCAGAACAGAATCTGCTAACCCTCAAAGCAATAGGTTTTCTCTAAACAATCTAATAAGGATGTATCTAGACTGGCATCCTTTAGGAATTTATCTACAGATGTCTTTAACTCATTACAATGTCCAGCCTGTGCCACCTCTTGGGGGTAATATGTTCTACAAATTGACTATAAGGGAAAGAAATTAAGAGAATCAGAGGGAGAAATGCAAACGAAGAAGTATCTGTGTGCTCCTAGGCAAACACAACTTTTGGTACCTTTTATCTGGAGAGCCTTCCTTGAATAGGAACAGCCTTAGTCCTGTTCTGAGCAGGTTACCCCTTTTTCTACTCTTATAGCACATGAGAAAGCCTCTGTGGAATAAATGATCACAGCCTGTTATCATATTCCTCCTACCCAGAACCCCTAGCTTGAGTTCCTGGAGCATGGACACAAGGCCCTACTCAGCTCCTTCCATCAATGCGAAGCACAGGTTCTGGGATATGCTGGGTACCCAACAAACTCCTTGAAGAAAGGGCCTATCTTTGTAATTCAAGGAATCTAGATTATTACTTGACACATAGAAGGAACCAAACAATTTTTTTGCCAAAGAACTAAATAAAATAACTTTAGAAGTGGTAAGAATTTTGCTGATATGATTGACACCTGTTGCTTCATGGATGAGAAGACTGGCCTGGAGAGGTTGGTTCACTTATCCAACTAGAATGCAACTAGAATGTTCTCATTCCTCCAAATTGATGACAGCCTGTGGCCCACTGGGACTGGGACAATAAACATATAATGAAAAGCACCAAAATAATGCATTTGTGAAGATCTTTAGAAGCTACAAAGCATTTTAATAAACATGATTTGACTTCCAGTGTTATCTCAATGAAGTCAATCAGGAAAATAGTAGTCTTGTTGAAGGGCAGAGGAAAGTGAGAATCAGAAAAGCTAAGTGACTTGCCCAGAGTTTAGTACTCAAATCCTTCTTTCTTTAATAAATTTTGAGTGTGGATGGGCCTTTATTTTATCCATTTTTTAAAATTTGTGGTGCTGAGCATCGAACCCAGTGCCTCACACATGCTAGACAAGCACTCTACCACTGAGCCACAACCTCAGCCCCCTGCAAAATCCTTATTTCTTGATGAGGTTTCTTTGTCATCCACAAGCTGCCTTCAGGTGTGCAAGAGTACATTGGTATCTCTAAGGAAGGTACATCCTGAAAATTATAAAGATTTCCCCATCTAAAAAGTACTAAAACTACATACAGACCTTTCCAGAATACTTTAGACAGGAAATTTATGCTGGATTATTTTGGTTATGAATTTGGGATGGGGAGAGAGGTAAGCCACAGGATATTATCTGCTGGGACAGAGTGAGGGTAAGGTGAGAATTTTTTAATTGGAAAAAAATAGAATAAATTCATCATTATAAAATGACAGATTTTGGGGGTCTGGGTCCAGAAGAGAGGGAAAAAAATAAGTAAATAAAACAAGCCTTTGTTTAACATTTGTGGGAAGATACTTCTCAGATTGTTGTGTCTCACCGATGGCCAAGAGCTTCTCTTCCTTTAGACTTCAGGAGGAGGGCCCACCTTCTGGCCCTGTACCTGTGCAATTAGAAGGGCTCAGAGAAGTTTTTGCCCTTGGGTGAATGCTCTGATGCTGCTGTCTTGAAAGTCTATAATTTTGGACATCAGGCCCTCTATCTTCATTTTTCATTCCTAGTTAAGAGACTGAGGCTTTGACAGAAATTTTTCTCTAATATGTGTATCTTTTTCTTTCTTTTTTTGGAACCAGGGATTGAATCCAGGGGCACTTAACCACTGAGCCACATCCCCAGTCCTTTTTATTTTTTATTTGAGACAGGGTCTCACTAAGTTTCTGAGGAACTTGCTAAGTTGCTGAGACTGGTTTTGAACTTGGGATTCTCTTGCCTCAGTCTCCCCAATCTCTGGGATTACAGGCATGCGCCACCATCCCCGCCTCTTTTTCCTCTTTTGAAAGTGATTAATTTTTAGGATTATTAAATACCCCCAAACTTTGGACTGTGATGTATACTTTCTATAAAACAAAACTAGAAAAGAATATAAAGGTAGTAATGACAAACACAACTAAACTGACAATACTAAAGTGATTCTTTTAAATATCTTTATGATGGAGCTAATATTAGGATTTTTCAAAACGATCAGTTGAAAACCTTGTGTCATTTCTACTGCATATAGTAAGCAATGGTTCTTCCCAGACTGTCAGAAGGACTGTGAATGAACTATCCAGAGAGCTCTATGTGGGTAAAGAGGTGGCTGTTTTTTCTAGATACATCTTCATACAATTTCAGAGAGGCAGCAGGATTCCATTAGGAGAGCCTGGGGGAGACATGGGTGCCCCTTGTTGCCCTGTGCCTGCAAGTTTCTTCCCTTGCTGGCCTCCTACAGTCCCCTGGTATTGGTTTCTTTATCAGACTTCATATTACTTCCTGTTTCTAGTAGGGTTGTTTGACAAAACACTTAAGGAAATCGAAAAACTGTTTGGGTAAGCACAAAAGGACTGGAAGCAGACCTCAAGGGACTCAAAGAAGTCTTTATTTCTTCAAGGACTCGAGCACCATAAGGGCCCATTTTCCAGATGGGAAAATGGCCCTCAGTTACAGAGGAGATTTTGGTTTTATAGGGTATGATGAGGATGATGTAATCATTGGAAGCCATGCACTGCAGTTTTGACTGTTAGGGGCTAGTTGTACAGGTTAAAACCAGACCCCAAGGGATGAGTACTCAAATCTTGCCCATTGTTATTTAGGACTAATTTGTCATGCGGGAAGGTCAAGGTTTAGGGTCCAGCATTCCCTTTCTGCCCCTTTTCTTTAAGGCCCATTGTTAGCAGGAAAGAATGCACTGCGAGAGGTTTAATGTTTGGTCAATTTTCCCTCCTTCCTCCGGAGCCACACGTCCCTCCATTTTTCTTGGGGAGCTGTCCTATAGGAATATTATTTTCCATAACCCTTCAGTTTGTATATATTTGCATTTTACATCTTATAATATATTAGGATAATAACAGGGAAAATATTTGTTGAGATTATTTTAAAATTTGATTTAGATTATCCTTCATAGAGAAGCTCGGATGAATGTACACATAAAAGAACATCATTCCTTTACAATAAACCTAAGAACTATTGGGGGAAACGTTTCTCGTCCCCTTAGACTCAAATTATAAATATTATGTTTGGTGTTTGAGTACTAATCATGTGGCTGCTTTCCACCTCTTCTCCACTCGAGCTTTTCCCTTCCAGCCTCCAGGAATACTGAATTTGGGCCCACCCAGGTTTACCTCTCACTCATGCATTAGTAAAACAAAGGAAAATATTGAGTGCCTGCTAAATCTTAGGTAAAGGGTGGGAGGGAAGGATTTTTTGGACTGCATTATTGTAATTGGTTTTGAGCAGTTTCCTGGGAGTTTCAGGTGTGTGTGTTTGTGGTTGTGGTGATGCTGGGCATTTTCAGAATAGGAATGTCTTATGTACTTTGGGATGGGTGTCAGGCGTACAGTAAACTGCATAAAACCCTCCTGATTTTCCTCCAATTCAGTTTGAAAGAAAAGCAAAATTATAATCCAGCTTATAGACATAATGAACCCAAAGGATATTGAAACTGGAGTTTTGAGATGAGACTAGTTTCCCCACTTCGCCAATTTTCTCCGGGTTCTTTCCTCGCAATTTTTGAAGAATAAAATCCACAGACAATCACAGAAGGGAAGAGTAAATGGAGCAAGATTTATTAGGGGAGAAGAGAGAACTCCTACCTTGCGGGAGGGGCCTGCTAGCAGAAAAACCCATTTTAGTGTGCTAGCTGAGGAGCTTACGTATGGTTCTGGGTAAAGCATAGAGTAAAATCTACGTAAAACAGACATTGAAAAAGTATCAAAACTATCTCGCCCTCCTATAATTTCCATCTGGGTTGACCCCCACGTTCAGGTTTCCCACCTCTAGGACAAAAGAGCTGGGCTGGAGGTGCTCTCACCAGAGAGCCTCAAGGTCTTTTACATTTGAAATAGGCCTTGCTGTTGCTCTCAATATGAGGATAGCCTCCAGGTGTGGTTCTTGCATTTGAATAAGACCTCAGTGGGGGCCTATAATGTCTGATCGCTGACCTTTCACTAATCTTATTCATTCAGCTTATAGACCTAAAGAACCTCAGGGATATGCGTTAAGAAGAGAAAGCGTTGACAAGGACACAGATGTGTGCTAAATAGGGTGAGTGTATGTGGTAGGTGGGATTGAAACCACAAGATTAGTGCGGCAGAGCCTAGATGCCAGGAAAAAGGAAAGAAAAATAGTCCCTCCATAGACAGTAGAAAATACAAGCACATAAAGTGAAAGACTGAAGTTTAGAAGGAAAGTTCTAGCTGGGAAAGTGAAATAGTGCCTCAGAGTTCATGGAAAACTAAAAGTGCTGTAATGATGCGGCCTACTCTAAAGTCAAACTGAGGGAGAACACAGCCTCTCCCTACTGGCTGGTGTGAAGATAAAGGGAATAGTCCAGGACGTGATGTTCCTTTCGCCAAACATGTTAGAAAGCCCTAAGTCACAGAATCAGCCACAGAATCAGCAATGTCATCCAAAAAAATCACATAGTCAATGAATCTTTGCTTTGGAGGGGTCTGAATACTATTCACCAGTGTTCCCACTGATCACCTGTGAACTTGAGATTCAAACATCCCTGCCCCTCATGGTGAATCTTGCAGAGATTCAAAGGAGGTGAGTTTAGCAGAAATTCCTAATGTACTTTTTAGTCCCTGACAATTATCCCCCTCTTTTGCATTTCTTCCTGAGTTTCTATTCGCTATTTAATTATTGTCCAGCAACTTGAAATTCACTGTCCTGCTCTTTCCAAAATATCTCTCTTCTCCCTCACCTCTTAAAAATTGGGACCTTGGCCTGGGTCTTCAGTACTTCACTGCTCCAGGACGGCACACAGCCATCCTGCTTCCTTGAACTAGATTCATCTGGGCTGGAGACAGGAACTCATGTAAAGCAGCAGGATGCTTCCTTCTGGGGCTTCCATTCTTAGTTTGAAGATCATTGATAGGGAAGATGGGAGCAAAGAAATGCTATAGTTTCTGCTCTCTCATACCGTCATCTGCTAGTACTATAGAATTTGCCCCAAGAGGGGTGTGACTCACTCCTGGTGCTTACTCTGAACATACATTAACAATTCCTCTTCTTGTCCTCTGCAGTTTTTCTCAAGCTTGAGCTTATTCTTAGATTTAACCCCTGCTGACATGACTATCATGGTCCAGTCCTCTTTGGTATTGGTTTTAGATTGTGTGCTCCCTGCCCCCTTCAATCTCTTACATTCTAGCTCATTTGTATAGTTTGCAGTCCTGTTTTGTTGAAAGGCTTACTTCGGCCTTCAGCCGCCCTTTTCCCCCTTATACTCTCTGGTCTTGGGACCATATCATTCTTTTCTTTAAGCTTTTTGAAATTTATGCCCCCCAATTCTTGGGAAGTATGGTCTATGGCATAGTTTGCTTGAAAAAGGGCAAACATTTCTAGTCTTCCCTAGACCTATGGAATCAGACTCTGGGGGTGGTTCTCAGCAACACAGTGATTTAGTAAGTTTGCTGTGTTCTGAAAGCTCTCACCAGCATTTCCTTCTCTCTTATGGCACTTTCTCTCAGTGGTTCACTTATTGGTCCAGAGTAATATCTCCTTTTCATCATGTCCTCTGTTTTAGTCACCTTTTTTGCTGCTGTGACTAAAAGACTTGACCGGAACAATTGTAGAGGAGGAAAAGTTTCAAAGGTCTCAGTCCATAGATAGCCAACTCCATTCCTCAGGGCTTGAGGTAAGGCAGAACATTTTGGAGGAAGAGTATGGTGGAGGGAAGCAGCTCACATGATGATCAGAGAACAGAGAGAATCCACTCGCCAGATACAAAATATAGACCCCATAGCCACGCCCCCAATGACCACCTCCTCCAGCCACACCCTGCCTGCCTTCAGTTACCACTCAGTTAATCCCATTAAGGGTTTAACTCACTGATTGGGTTAAAGTTCTCATAACCCTATCTTTTCTCTTCTGAACTTTCTTGCATTGTCTCACACATGAGCTTTTGGGGGACGCCTCACACCCAAACCATTTGACCCTTCAATTTCTGAAACATTAAATTGACAGCAAGTTAATAATTCACCTGTTGTTCTGCTGTTAAGAGAACACAATTTTGAAAGTAACTTGAGTTTCTCTGAATATTACTTTACCTTGTTGTCTTAATAATATGAAATATATGAAATATGTAAGGAAAATAATATACATGCCTTCTGGTTGGCCAGATTGCCTGTGACATTTTTACATTGGAATCACACCACACAGGCTTAGCTTTGATTCTTCCTTTTGGACTGAGTGCCAAGAGTCAGAGGAATAATAATTCTCAATTCATAGCCCTGTCGTTGTTTGTCTACACCAAATCCTTGCTCTACTTAATCCTCCTCTCCAATCACTAACCCATACACCTGTTCTTTTCTCCTCCACAGTTACTGACTTAAGTGGCTGGGATATATCCATAAATAATTAAAGTTGTTTATATAGATAGTTGTAGTTCACAGAGTGTAGTGCTCTAAGTATCATTATTTCCTTTTTTCTCCACTCAGCATTGTTTTTGATACCAATTCCACACAATTCTTATGTCAATCTGATTTTAATTTGTTCCTTTCATTTTATTTTATCTTATTATACTGTATTTTACTTCTCTATCCCCTAGTAATGACCCTCTATTTTGCTTCCACCTCCCTTTACCACACAAAGACATTAAGAAACATCTGCACACATACCCTAGAATGAAATTTCTCTGGTTTAGAATCATGGGGACCATAGAACAAATACTTTCTTTTTCTTTTTCTTTTTCTTTTTTTTCTTGTCTTTTTGGATGCTGCCAGATTACATCTCAAAGTCTCAGTATCGATCTACATTTCTGTCACCAATGCATGAGAATTCTCAACTCCCAAGGTATTCCCCAATACTTGTCATTATCCACCTTTATAAATTTTGCATTCTGACTGCATATCAAGTTATATTTTATTGTGCTTTCATTACCAGTGAATTTGGGCATCTTCTTACATACTCGTTATAAACCTGTTACTTCTCATTATGTAAATTCTTTATTTGTATACTTTATCCATTTTTTCTTGGCTTTCTTGTTTATTTGTGGGGGGGTTCTTTTCCTTATCAGTTTGAACCATTATCAAATTTGTCAGTACTATACTATATAAATTTTCCAGCAGTCAAACCTACCATATTATTTTCATTAGAGGTAGTTACAGTTTGGACTTTTGGGGTCTTGAGAAATCTCTCTCTCTCTCTCTCTCTCTCTCTCTCTCTCTCTCTCTCTCTCTCTCTTAGGTTACAAAAATATTTTCCTAAATATTCTTCTGTTTGATAGGCTTGCCTTTCATGTTCTATTCTTTGATCCATTTGCATTCCTTTTGACATAGTATAATAAAGGGATATAGAAATCCAGCTTGATTTTTTTAATAGAATGAAATTTTTTCAACACCAACCACCAAACATGTTCATTCCCCCCACACCATGGTGCCCTGGGCAGGCTGCAATAGTTTGGCCAGGAGTGGGAACCCTGGGGGCCAATTGCACAAGCCTGAATCCCAACTCTGCCACACACCAGCTTTGTGGCAGTTAACACTCCATACCTTTCCAAGTCTCAGGAGGAAAGGCTGTGGTCCATGTTACAGAAGCATTGAGAGCACCTGATCTTTTTTGTTATTGATCAAGTTCTTCTTTCTATATAAGGATCTACATAGTTTTCTCTACACAGTTTCATTGGTGTCTTTATTTTTTCTTATGCCAGTATTCATGATGACCATGCCTTCCTAATATATCTTATTTTCTTTCCTTATTATTTTCTCTTTCCTTCTTTCTTCACTATCCCAACCCAGAATCACCTCCATAATTTTATAGATTGAAAAAGTTGATTTTTATCCATGTTTCCTGAGTCGAACATAATTTGAAAGATTAGTACAGGGAGGGGAAAAGGTCTTGGAGGAAATGAACATATGGAAGAGATTGACAATGAAATTTATTTATTTAAAATAAGATACATAGCTGCTAAGCAGACTTGGGTACTTGATTTTCTTAAGTACATGTATATTCTTTCCTACAGGAGAATATATTTAGAAAATCATTTTAAAGACAGGAACTCATGGGACATGAGTGGGTAGATAGAAAATCTAATATCACACTATACGGTTGCAAACATGGTAGAGATATACTTATCTGCCAAGGATGGCAAAAGGCTGTAGAGCCACCCAGATCACCCCCCTCCCCTAGATGGACAGTGCTGAGGACATGCTGACAAACTCTTCTTTACCTACCTACCTCTGCTCCCACCCTTCCATATAGGTTTCAGTCTGATACTTTGTTTCTAACACATTCTCTATGCATATTTATCAATACTTTTTATTAAGCCTGAAGTCTCTTCCTATACTCCTGCCATGACTTACTTCAATTTCTAGACCCTGGGTTTCATCCTGCCCCTTAAGGTAACATCTTTAGTTGGTCACATATGCAGCATCAAAATTTATTTCCAAACATTCTTGCTAGAAGAAGCTAGTGACAATGAAAAGCAGTCACTGCTGATTCAGATCTTTTTTTGTTTTGTTTTGGTACTAGGGATTGACCCCATGGGCACTCAACCCACCAAGCCACATCCCCAGCCCTTTTTTATATTTTTATTAAGACAGGTTTTCACTGAGTTGCTTAGGGCCTCACTAAGTTGCTGAGGCTGGCTTTGAACTCACCATCCTCCAGAGTCCCTGGGATTACAGACATGCATCACTGCACCCAGCTCCTGATTCAGATATTTTATATCAATTGTTTTTCTGACTTGACACACAAAATTGAGTCACAGTGTTAAATACAGGTATTATTATACAATTAATGTCAGAACAAAATAATAGCCTGCTTTATTTTGATTTTTTGTGTTTCCATTGCACTTTATTTCTATTGTTCAATCATAACTTACTTTGACTTCATGTTCAATAGGTTCTGCAACAAATTTACAGTTAAATAACATTATATGTCTCATCTCAATCAGTCATTCTGCTTTAATTCAGGTAAACAGACAATAATGAAGTAGGCAGGGCACTGAATATGTGCTCTGCTCCTCAGAGAGCATCATGGAGGGTCCACATCATCAATGAGAATGTTCCAGCCCCCCTTTCTTATTTCTATACACCATCTGAATCTGAAAATGTATAATTACCTATGTCGTCTAATAGACAGAACCATGGTCTGTCATTTTAATTCTATCAATACCTTTCAGTTGCATGCCTGCTTTTAACTTGTCAAAGTGGTCACCTTTATTAGCTCTTACCAGCTTGTTTTTATGACATAAATTCTGTTAGTCTGGTAAGAATGAGTTGTTATTTTATTATTATTTATTATTTATTATTATTATTATTTTATTTTGACAATGAGAAAATGTTGGGCAGAGGGTAGAGGGGGAATTCATGGCCTGCCTACAGTTGCACAGATCTGAAATTAGAAGCCAGCTCTCCCTTCTTCTGCCTTTCCACTATATGTGACATTCCTGATGATGGAGCTCTTCTCTCAGAAAACACTATGATTCCCAAGCACTACAGGGTCACACTCATGACAGCATCAGAAGGTCTAGATCAGCCTTCCACACAGGCACATATGGGTGAATGAGGAGTCCACCAAGTGTTGTGACCAGGGCAGTCAGGAAGTCTCTCTGTCCCTCATCAAAGCTGGGCCTCCTCTTGCACCACAGAGGCCCCTCCTTTGCAGCAGGGCACTGCAGGGTGCTGTCACAATGCCTGTTCTTTAACAACTCAAACACAGGAAGATAGTAGCAGCAACTAACAGCGTGACTCTCATTGTGCTATGAGATTGTTTTAAGCCCAGATGGGACTTCAGGGACTGGCAACCAGGAAAAATCTAACAGAAATTGGGGCATCTGTGTTAGTCAGCTTTTCACTGCTGTGACCAGAACACATGACAATGACAACTTCGAGGAAGAATAGTTAATTTGGACTCATAAATTCAGAGGTTTAATCCATGGTCAACCAGTTCATCTTCTGTTGACCCAGGATGAGGCACAGCATTATGGCAGAAGGGCTTGGTAGAAGAATGCTGCTTAGCTCATGGCAGCCTGGAAGGGGAGAGAGAGAGAGAGGAGAGAGGATAGAGGAGAGAGGAGAGAAGAGAGAGAGGGAGGGAGGGAGGGAGGGAGGGAGAGAGAGAGAGAGAGAGAGAGAGAGAGAGAAGCCAAGAACAAAATATAATTCCCAAGGGCATGTCCCAGTGACCATCTTCCTCCCAGCATTCCCCACCTGCCTACAGTTGCCACCCAGTAATCCATTCAAATTATTAATCCATCAAATGGAGTAATTTACTGATTCAGTTACAGCTCTCATGATCTAATCACTTCACCTCTGAACATTTCTGTATTGCCTAACTTGAGCTTTTTAGGGAATACCACATATCCAAATCATAACAGTATCACAAAACTTCCAAAACACAAAACTGTCCCCAGCAAGCACAGTGGAAGTTCAAGGCAGCAGGAAGGTGATCATGGAGTGGAGAGGGGCCTTGCCATTTTATGACCGTTCAAACACTAGTCTCCTTATGTACCAGGATCTTCTGAAATAAAAAGAGTAAGATAAGGGTCAACATACTGAGAGACCTAAGATGGATAAAGCATTTAGCATAGTATCTAACATGCAGCAAATCTTCAATAAGTGTTTGCTATACATATCTTTTTGCAAGTAAGAAAGCACGGCAGAGGGATATAATGGTTTAAGACCTGAACATGAATTAGAATTCACCCTCAGAAAAACACACATGAAAAGGCTAAGGAGCAAACTGAGCCTCTTTCTGGTGGCCTCTTCCTCCCCATCTTCAGGCCCCTGGTATAAACACAGTGTATGCACCAAGAAGCCTGGGGACAGAATGATTGTCCCATCAAATGCATCTGTCAGTGTTAAAATGAAGTCAAAATAAGATATACTTAGGGAACCTCAGTCCTGCTTGAGTAACAGGATAAGGAAGAGTATTTTGCATTTGCGCGCTGACTTTTCTCCAGGAGTTAAAACACTTGCGGGCATTCAAAGCCAAATAAACTGAACTTGGGATGAAGCTCCAAGGTTCTGAAGTCCCATAGGCTGGTAATTTCCTGTATGAACTTCCCAGAGATCCATTCATTCCCAGGATCTCCTCCTCTTCCCTCTCTTTTTTGTTAGTCATGACGTAAATAAGAGACCTGGTGTTCCCCAGTGTACTGTTTTCTTTGTCCCCTATTGTTGGAGCTTAGAAATGACATCTGAGTCCTACTTGTCGCAGGTGACAAACAGCATTTGGTTTGCATTTTGATGCAGTCAGGTTCTCAGGTTCCAGCCTGTCAAGGGAGGTTAGAGGGGGCTGGTAATCCCCCAGACTTTAATCCTCGCTGTCTTTTATTTGTGTGGGAGCTGAAGGCATTAGTCCTTTCAAACTCGCAAAGACTCATTTTGTTCACATCTCTTGACTATCATATTACAAGGCAGAGTGTGATTTTCATTGTCAACTGGAGTATGCTTGAACGAAGAGCACGGATGCCTCAAGAGGGCCACAGACTCCCTCAGCACTTAACAGGGCTCTGGTAACGAAGACACTTAACAGCTAGGTAAGAATGTCAAGTAGCTGTGGCGACAGTGACGAGACCTGCAATTAGCTTAACTGCAATACCTGCTCACATGCAATCATTTCTCAAGAAGCACCCAGGTTGCTCACTCCATGGGTAGTTTCTAGGTCTTTTTCAACCCAAATCCTCTCTTAGAAAATCCTCCATAGTCTAGCAGGTTGTGACATTTGAATGAACTTCCATAGAGTCCCTACTTCTTATTTCCTTTGCCTTCCAAGTATCACATCAGGGCCTTTTGGACCAAAGAACATTTTTTTTCCCTTCCATCTACAAGAAAGGAAACAAAAATTAACAAACAAAAAACATCATGATCATTTACAAAATACTTCTAATGTTAGTTTGTTTCCATTCATGCATCTTCTTTGGGGACTTAATCTGTGTGCCCAGGCATGTTAGAGACAACAGCTGGCATTTATCTCTGTAGAAGGAAGTCATTCCAGGCACAGTGTGTCGTTACTCATGTCATCTATCATTTTCCTTTTTATTAATCACACTGAGATATTTAAGATAGGCTCTAGATGAATAAATTAATAAACTCTGGTTGAAGAAAAACGACACTTGGCTGTGTTACCACACTTGTGCTTCACAGGGGGCTCAGGCAGTAGTGTGTGAAGTAGGAGCCGTTCGGTTGCTTTGGAGAATGGAAGAGGTACAATGAGTGCATACGACAGTCTACTCTTGCACCCAGAGGAAGAAAGTTGGCGACAAAATCCTTCCCAGCAAGAGATGGGTGGATTCTGCCCATCATCTTCTCCCTCTCCCCCCACCCTCCATCTACCCAGTTGTATTTGTGTTGGCTGGAACTAGGAATTCATTTAAACTCCTGTTTTTATTTCCTCATTATATTCAACTAAGGAAACATTAAAATTAGTCTTATAATCATAAGCTATACACTGATGGAAAGTGGAGAGAGCCCCTAGGTTTTTGTTTGGAGGAGTTATACTTTTTAATTTTTCCTGAATAACTAATACAGATTAACGATCGAGTAATGACTTAACCCTTCAATTTGCCATGGCACTGACATGGGTGGAGGTGAGCAGTTCCCTCCTCACGTGCAATGACAGCATCACGCTTTGTTCCATCCGTCATTATTACAGCAGCTTGTATTTATGATGTGTCTTTTTCTGACGAGTTTAAAAGATTCTGTAATTCACTGCATTTTGTGTATGGGGACCCAGAGGAATAGAAGTGTCACACGGTGGCTGAGGGACAGAGCTAATGCCAGAACACAGCTCTCTTAACTTCCAGGTTATTGCTTTATCTTATCATGCTACCTGTCAGCATACAGATGACACTCAAATCTGTCTGCTCTCTATCCTAAATTGACACTTTTTTTTTTCTTTAAACTGTGACTAAACCTCAGGGGACAGAAGCAGCCAGGATATCCTGTACTCAGTCACCAGCCATCTGAATTCTATAGCCTTTGAAATTGTGTCTCTGCACCTGGGGGCATTTGATGTGCCCCTGAGGCCATTGCTTTCCTGCTAATAATTGGTTGATGCTGTGCTTCCAGAGGGGTCGGTGGCAATAATCGCACCTGGTTTTTAGTTCTGCCAGGAGTCCCCTAAGGGTGCCCAGTTAGAATCATCACACTGGAATCTGGGAAGCTATAAAGGCAAAACCCATGGTTCCACAAAGCCCAGCCCCTTCTCTACAGTGAATATCCCCAACGTCTTTGTACCAGCAAGCCTGTGCTCTCATAAACGCCTTCCTGGTGGAAGCTGTGACTTCTAGAAAGATAAGCTCTTCCTCTCAAAACTTTATACTTTGTATCTTCATGAATGAGTGGAGCTATGTAAAACTGTAAAATCTGGGTACCTTTAAATGGAGTTCAGCAAGATAACTAATGATTTCTAAGTCATTTAGGACCTACAGTCTTCAAAATCAAAGATGTGAGCTTCACTTGCACAAAAGAAGAAAAGGATAAGAAGAATACAGTGGTCCCTGGCTAGTGGTGTGGGCGTGATGAGCTTACTTTGCATAGGGTAGTAGTCAGGGGTCTCCATCCTCTAAATGAGGCCTGAAGAGTGGAAGGAAGTAGATTTAAACTAAAGCATGCAGGCTTTAAGTGAGATAAAAGAAAGAATTTCCTGACAATAAGATTCTTAAACCCCGGAATGAGTTATCAAGAGCAGTTTTGGAATCTTCTTATCTAGAGACCTTTAAAAACAGTGTAGATTCCCATCTGTCTGAGATGGTTTAGAACAGATGGCCTTAAAAGCCTCTTGGTGGATTAGATTATCTTTAAGTTTCTTTCTAGCCCTATGATAAACAAGGGGAGTTGGAAGTATTAGTAAATGGCCAATCAGTAAACACTGTAACAGCCAAAACCACCCTGGGCCTGCAGATAACCTCCCTCCTCCTCAGCAGTGTGAGTGGGCTTTCCCCAGGCTGCGGAGAAGATGTGGAGAACCAGCATTTCTCCCAGTTTGTTGATCTGACATTTGTTTTTATGTGGTGTCTTTTATGTTCAGTGTTTGAGTTTATGTAGTTCAATCTATAATTCCTTTTCCTTTTTTATTCCTTTTATTGCTTGGATGCTAAAACTTTTACAATTAAATTATTTTGGCAAATTATTAATAAATAAAAGTGGTCATTGTGGTATTTATTTTCTTTTTTATTAATTTTTTAAAATTTTATTTGTTCTAATTAGTTTACATGATAGTACATACATTTATACATTTTGATAGATCATACATATAGAGTGTAATCTCTCATTTTTCTGATTATACATATTATTTTCATTAGCAAAACATTGGAAACCATCTAAATATGCAACACGAGGGGACTTGACATAATAAAGATGATATGTCCATGTGATGAAATATAATAGAGTGATTAAAATTTAAAAATTTGAAGAACACTTGATTGCCTTGAGAAATGTATTAAATAAGGGCGAAAGCAGCATTCAAACTTGTATCCATGGAAGGGTTCCACATGTTTTTATACAGAAAATTAAAATATGGGGATTGAATATACCAATGAGATATTGGTGGCAGAACAACAAGGGGATTTGTATTTTGACTTGAGGCTCTTTTGAGTCATAATTTTTATGGTGCATAGAACCATATCTTAAGCACCGTCATTGTCCTATGTTTGATTCTCTCTCTCATCTTTTAAGATATTTGCAGAACATGAGATTCTCAGGTATGTTGTTGCCCTTAGACAGGCCCTGTGTCTACTTTGTAATGCAGATTATGTACCTGTTCGCAATTCAGGGGAGCCTGCTCCATGGGGAAAAAAAAAAAAAAAAAAAAAAAACCATAACTTTGAAGAGCTCTAATAACTCTACTCTATCACTTGTCTTACCCAGTCATTTGGATCCCGCCCATATTTCAGTTCTGTTTTCTGGCAGAACACTAAAATATAAGCTCCCTCATTGTTAAGCTTAATGGGACTCTGTTGCATATTTCAAGTTTAGAAAGAATTTTACCTACTGAACACTTGCCCTCCCTTCTGTGGCAGCCACAGAAATTAGGGGGTTTAAAGGTACTATCAAAGAGCTTGCGAGTGTCTGTTCCCAGGATGGTGTGACATGTAATAGTGATAATGTGCTCGGCACAGGCTGAAATTTATCATGGATGAATTGCGAGTTCAGATTGGACTCGATATCCAGTCCTGCCCTTAGCTGTGCCTGCTCTCCAGCCTCCACTCACATTACCCTCCTGTTTCAGATAAATATTCTCTCTCCCCACAACTAGTGTTCTGGACTCCTGACTGGTCTCCCCATACTCAACATCTTTCTCCTGTCCTCTAGCCTCCTGCCATCAGCAGGAATGATGTCATCATCCATCCTTCAGCAGCTCCTGTTCACACCTAGGATGCCATGCACAGAATTCTTTTTTGAACACATATTAATTGTGCAAATTAATGAATTCACTGTAGTATTTCCATGAGATATAAGTTCTTTAGATAAGCTCTGAACCTCAAGTTCTGGTTCTTATCTTCTTGTGTCTCCACTTCTTGAATTTATTCTGTAGATATAAATTCTGGTTTCTCTTATATGGAACTATCCTTTGAAACCAAAGTTGAAGAACAAGGCCTCTTTATTTCTCAAGACCCAAACCAAGTCACTCACTCTACTCCATCCTGTGAAGGATTCTGCAGTTTACTTATTGAGCCCTAAGTACTCTACATCCCTGCTACAGACAATTGCAATAAAATTGCAATTGCAAAATTGCAAGTATGGGGGTAGGAAGGATAGTAGAGTAAAACGGACATTATTACCTCATGTACATACATGACTGCATGACCAATGTGACCCTACAATATGTACAATTAGAAAAATGAGAAATTATACTCCACTTATGTATGATTTATCAAAATGTATAAACACTTTCTACTGATATGCATAACTAATTAGAACAATTTTTTAAAAATTTAAAAGAAAAACAAGATGCTAAGCAACTCAGTGAGACCTTCTCTCTAAATAAAATACAAAATAGGTCTGGGGGTGTGGCTCAGTGGTCAAGTGCCCCTGAGATCAATCCCAGGTACCCTAAATAAATAAGCAAATAAATGACCAAACTAACTTCCAAAAACAAAAATTGTAAAGTAAAACTTTCCATATGGGGCAATGATCTAGTGAGGGACTTAATTTTACATCTTAACTTTTACATCTCACTACTTATACAGAGCATGAACATATTAGCTGAGAAGATCTTTTTTGTTAAGTTGACATGTTAACTTAACAAAATAAAATGGCCTAGAATAAAATAGAAATTATATGACTTTAAAATAAACAGGCCTGGGCTGGGGATGTAGCTCAGTTGGTAGAGTGCTTGCCTTGCATGCACAAGACCCTGGGTTTAATACCCAGCACTACACACAAAAAAATTAAAAATAAAAATAAATAAATAAATAAATAAACAGGCAGGTGTGTGTTGAAAGCAAATAACATTAGTATGTCAAGGAGGTATTTGCACTACCCATGTTTACTTCAGCATTATTCACAGTAGCCAAGAAATGGAATCAGCTTGAGTGTCCATCAGCTGATGAATAGAAATAGAAAATGTGGTGTTTGTAAATGGAATACTATTCAGCTATAAAAAGAATAATCCTGTCATTTGTGATAACATGATGAATCTGGAGAACATTCTAAATGAAATAAGACACAGGAAAACCAAAACCACATGATCTCACCCACACGTGTAATTTTAAAAATTTGGAGACATTGGTAAAAGGATATAGAATTTCAGATAAGAGGAATAAGTTCAGATGTACAGCATGGTGATTATAATTAATGATGGTATATTACATTCTGAAAAAGGCTGAGTAGATATTAAATGTTCTCACCAAAAAAAGATCAGTTTTTGAAGTAATGTGTGTGGTAATAATTAGCTAGATTTAACCACAGCATCCTTAGTCTTCACAACTTCATGTTGCACACAATAAGCGGATAGAGTTTTATCTGTCAATTTAAAAAATAAAAATGAATAAGTAGCTAATAACATCTCTAGTCTGCAGCCAGGAGCAAACCGTACCCCAGGTTTAACTTTTCTCTGCTCATGGTTCCTCCTGCAGACTTTGTCCCCTGAGCCCCTCCCTGCTGGACTGCTCCCAAGAACATCTTTTGCTCAATACCCCAAAGACATGCCTTCAGAGTGACATGGGGACCCTCACAAACAAAGGAAGAGTCCACAGGGAGAAGAAGGCGGAAGACACAGTCATTTCTCACCTCGCTCATTCATTGTCTTAACGATGTGAGTGGTGAAAATAGAGTTAGATGTTGTTTTCTAGAAGAGCAGCTCCCAAATTCATTTTTTTAAACAATGAAGGTCACTATAAGGCAATCAAGTCTTTATTTCACTAAGTAAAAGCATAAATAAACAAAAGCCCTCATCTGCTGGAAGCGTTCTTTTGTAAAGTAAAGCATATTGAAGTACAGAAAGGAGGTACATGCAGGATGCAGCAGGGAGCTTGCAATTGAACAAATGTAGCGAGATTCTCATGAAGAGAAGTAGTATTTCTTTCTCTCCTGTGTTCTGTCTGGTGAACACGGATGGTGGACCAGCTCAGGATGACATGCAATGTGTGCCACTCTTGAGGACAGAGGTAGGGGCCAGCAAGCAGCAGGACAGTCACAGGGCAAGGCCGGCAGAGTCCCTCCCTCTCCTCATACCTGACCTGTGGAAGCACCAGTCCCATGCTATCCATCCCGCCTCCCCCTGTCACTTCCACTGCCAAGAATCACTCTTGAATTGTGCAGGAGGAAACCTATATCTTGAAAGCTGAATTTGAGTTGTTACTTAAGAATTTCTGAAAGTATTGACAGATGACAGTAGCACTTTTAACTTTAAGGAAAAGAGCACCTTAAGTGCATTCTGTCATCTTGGTTGCTTACTGAACCCTCTCGATGGTGGAGTGGGTGGTAAGGTAATGTTTGCATTGGCATGGAAGCTATTAACTGAAAAATAATTATGTCTGTGGTGTGCTTTGTCGCTTGTTGCTGGTGACCTGTGGGTGGTCTGCAGTTTGCATTTTTTGTGCATGTCATTTCAACCACAAGCACTCCCAGAGGGGCAACCGTGGGCACCTGGGTGTTGCTGAAGTCCCAGTTGTTGCCTGGTGTTTGGTGGCACCACATCCCACTAACATCCAGTGCTTGGCGTCCTTAGACCCAGATCAGTGTTCTGGTCATTTTGGTTCTAATAACTGAAAATCATCTCAGAAGTGGGAATCTGTCCCATCACCCCCCTACATAAATTTCATTGTATTAAAGGAGAAATGAATATTTTATTTTGATATCTCTAACATGATGTCATTTAAAAATGTCAGTGAAGTTAGAAATAGTTCATTCATCATGGCAATATGAATTTTTTGTTTTGATTTGTTTGTTTTTTGTGCTAGGAATTGAACCCAGGGCCTTGTGCGTGCTAAGCATGGATTCTTCCACTGAGCTACACCTCAGCCCCATTTGTATAGTGAAATGTAAACAAACTTGTTCTTCATGGGGTTTACTTTCTCTGGGTTAAATTTACTAAATATGGTAGGTATAGGGCTGGGGATGTAGCTGAATGGTAGTGCACGAGCATGTGTGAGGCCTGGGTTTCATCCCTAGTATAGGCAAATAAATAAATAAATAAGAAAGATAGGTGGACAAATTCTTCTGAGTTTCAAGCTATAATCTGTAAAATTCAACTATGCTATCATGTTCATCGATAGGTCGCTAAGCTGGTGGGCAATTAGCAAATTAGCATCCAAGGCTGGAGAATTTTGTGATTGGCGTACATATTCATACACTACAAGATTAGCCTCCAGGGAAAATACCCTGTAGTCCGAACATCAGCTTTTGCACTTTTTTCCTTTGAAGATCCTAGACATTGTCTTATCAAAAACTTAAACTTGGGCCAGGCATGGTGGCTCACCCCTATACTTTCAGTGGCTCAGGAGGCTGAGGCAGGAGGATTGAGAGTTCAAAGTCAGCCTCAGTAACTTCGCAAGGCCATAAGCAACTCAGTGAGACCCTGTCTCTAAATAAAATATAGGACTGGTGATGTGGTTTAGTGGTCAAGTGCCCTAAGTTCAATCCCCAGTACCAAAAAAAAAAAAAGAAAACAAAATTGCTTAAACTTGGGACTGTGGTTATAGCTCAGTGGTAGAGCCCCTGCCTAGAATGTGTGAGGCACTGGGTTTGATCCTCAGTACCACATAAAAATAAATAAATAAAATAAAGTTATTGTGTCCATCTACAACTAAAAAATAAAAATAAAGAAGTTTAAACTTCACTATAACACAGTCATGTAATGGGTGGGGGTTTTTTATTAAGATAAAAATCACATGCCATACAGTTCACCTGGTTGATATGCAAATCAAATGTTCCCAATATATTCAGAGTTGTGAAACCATCACCATTTTGCTTTTAGGAGAAATACTGTGCCCTTTAGCAATCACTCTCCATTTTCCCAGTTCACTCCCCAACCCCAGACAATCACTAATCTATTTCCTGTCTTTGCATGTGCCTACTTTATATATTTAATATAAATGGAATTATATACCATTTTGTCTTTTGTGATTGGCTGCATTTACTTAGTATCAGGTTTTCAAGGTTCTCTCATGCTGTAACATCTCAGTACTTCATTCCTTTTTACTGTAAATAATATTCCACTGTATACATAGATATCATATTTTACTGATCTGTTCATCCATTGGTAGACTTTTGGGTTGTTTCTCCTTTGGGATTCTTATAAGTAATAATGCCATCAATACTCCTGCAGGCATTTTTGTCTGAATTTGTGTTTTCATTTTCTTGGGTAGATACCTAGGAGTGGGATTGCTGGGTTACATGGCAACTCTTATGCTTTACTTTTTGAATAACTGCGTGTTTGTTTCCAGTGTAACTGCACATTGTTACCTTCTCATCAGCAGTGTATGGAGGTTCCCATTTCTCCACCTCTCACCTAAGCTTGCTATCATCTTTCTTTTGGATTATATCTATTTTTGTGAGTTTGAAGTGCTAGCTCCTTCTGGTTTTGATTCACATTTCCCCAATGACTAATGATCTTGAATTTTTTGTACGTGTGCTTATTAGAAATTTGTCCATCTTCTTTCAAGAAACACCTATTTACAACCCAGTCATTTAATTTTAAAACCTAATTTCAAATCTGAATGAATCTACAAGGTGACAAATGAGAATGCAAAGAAAGAAGTGAGTTTTTTTAAGGTTTTCTCCCTTTTCTAATATTTTTACCTATTGAACGACTCTTCAAATTTACTTCTTACCCACACTGGATAAAATTTTAAAGATTTAAGAGCATGACTTTCTCTTCTTTTAAAGTTAAACTTTTTTTTTTTTTAATTCTCACTTCCCTCTCCATTTATTTATTTATTTATTTATCTATTTATTTATTTATTTTTGGAACCAGGGATTAACTCAGGGGCACTCAGCCACTGAGCCACATCCCCAGCCCTATTTTGTATTTTATTTAGAGACAGGGTCTCACTGAGTTGGTTAGGGCCTCGCTATGTTGCTGACGCTGGCTTTGAACTCTCGATCCTCCTGCCTCAGCCTCCCAAGTTGCTGGGATTACAGGCGTGCACCACCGCGCCCAGCCTAAAGTTAAACTTTTAATGTTAAAAATGTAGAGAATTGTTTTTTATTTGTTTGTCTTTCTGAGTGAAATCCTTTGTTAGAGGAAGCCTGTTTCTGTGTAATATGAAGGAGGGGAGGGTCACTTCCAAATCCTGGGATAGGGTCCAAGATGCTGCACTGAGATGTTTCATTCAGGTTCTGGGATTCTCCAGGGGGAATCATAAGACAAAAATGAAACTTCAGCTCCACCTCATTTCAGAAGCAAGAAGCACTTGCTCTCTCCGTTGCTGTGATCCTCGCTGTAGAGGGTAGACACCTGCTACCTGAGGAACAGAAGGGCCACTCCTAACATTGTGAAAATTTTCATAAAGAAGACATGGCTGTTGGAAGTTTTCACCACAGCAGTGAATCATGATGTGCTTTTTTGGGTTAGGTTTCTCTTAGTGTGCCTTGCATCCCTTCAACCCAGAAACAAGGTAGAAACTGTTCAAACAGACCTAGCCCAATGTTCCAAGCCATTCCACAGTGGAAAGAAGATAGTCAGGATGAATCAACTCCAGTTGAAGTTTCATCACTAAAAAAAAGTAAAAGTATATCAAAACAGCATAAAGGACGAAATCTTAATTCCATGATGTATTCCTCGCCCTCAGTTATACTTGATAATTTGATGCTACAACCAAGTTACTATCTAGGCCTTGAATATATGAATGATTCCCTGTATCAGTAACTGATCAGGTTTAAGCCCAGTGATTTTCCAGTACAAGTTGCTCTCATGCAGTGTGTTGGTGGGGGAACCTTACCATGTACTCTGTCCGCACAGAACCATGTAAAGAGATGATTATTTCTACATGCTGAAAAGATGTCATGTTAAGCATTTCAAATCTTCCTAGTACTAAGTTCATCACGGAGGCATATTTTCAGAGCTTTATTTTCTTACTATACTTTCTATAAACTTTTCATATTTACTGATCATGACCAAGTGAAAGGACAGAATAATTATTAATAATGAGGTTCTCAAGTCTTGGTGGTGGAAAGAAAGTGAAATGAAAAGATCAAGCAGCTAAAAATAGAGGTTTGGAGGCAAAAGAGAAAATCAGACATTGATTTTCCCCCCCACTTAACTCAATGTAACCATATTGTAAGCAGTATGGGGAAAATATTTAAAAAGACACTCTTTCTCATAATCCCATAGCTATAAAACAAACACTTGTACTTTAATGTATTTCCTTCTGCCTTTTATTCTGTATATTTTTGCCTACTTCTGTATAAATCTTGTTTCCTGTTTTGATGTAATATGATATCATATCCAGTTTTTGACATTGTTACAACATTCACATCCACTATTGTTAATGGTTGCATAATACTCCAAGCAGAGGCAGTTGAATTTAGTTTTCTTTAATATGACAGTTTAGTGTGTGGAAAAAAGAAAAGAAGATAAATTAAGATTGTAACAACACAAAGAACAAAGTCAAGGAAATGGAAAAAGCTTTTTGAGCAGAATTTTTTCTAATTTATCAAAGGTTGAATAGACCACTATGCAGGAACATAAAATGACTAAGCATAGATGATAAACATGTTAATTTTATAATCAAATAATTTTAATCAACATGATAAATTTAATGTTATGCAAAAATTTAATGGTCCTTTGTGGTTTTTAAGCAAATGGTAAATATTGACACAAGTAACCCCATAATGTATTTGAAGAAATTGTCTCACAGACATAATCCTCAAGGGTTCTCTTCTCTTAGTTTTCTAGTACTTCCAGTCATTGTAGTGTGAAGTCTTACCTTGATTCTTGTCTTATCCAAGGACACTGAAATGTATCTCCCTCCAAATGAAACTTTATATTTCTGTTAAGATTATTTAACACGCACAGCAGGCAAAGCATGGTGGGACACAATGTGAAGAACACAGACAATTTTGATCTTGCTTCTGATTTCAAGCAATCTTAGAAATGAGAACCTCATTCATTAGGAAATAAGCCTAAAGAGCTGAGCTGAGAAGAGCCTTGCCAATCAGGGTAAAGAGCTGGAACTTGGTTTCAGAGGCACTGGGGCCAACAGAGACCTTTCAGCCAGGTTTAAAGACACTTCCAGGTTTATAGATGTTCAGCATGAACACGAGAGGAAAATGGACTGGGGTAGGAAAGACTTGTGGCAAAACAGCAAGTGAGTAGGAGCAGGAAGGATGGAGAGAGGGACACTACAACACTGTAATTCAGGACACTGGCTAGACACTGTGGTGAGCTGCAAAGGAGGAGCAGGAAGAGACAGAGGAAAAGGGAAGTTCCATTTTTGCTTCTGTTTGTGGAGCTCTGGACAAGCTGGTGGAGAGTTCTTACCTTCAGGCAGTAGATAGGAATGGAGAAATGGATAAAGAAGCCCTTCTAAACATTAAGAAAGAAGCAGCAAAGATGAAGACACCCAAAGTAAACTTGCCCTGCCCCCAATGAGCGTCCTGGAAGATAGGATGCAGACAGTGCCCAAATGTATCAAATTTACCTGAAAATGGTCCACAGCAGTCACTAGGTGACCTTGGTAGGAGAAGTTTAGGAGACTTCTTTGGAATAAAACCAGACATTTGTAATAACTGCTGACTAAGTTTAGTTCCAAGCACTTTATCTTGTATTCTCTTCATTAAACCTCCCACAATCCTTTCATACATTATATTTTTAAATTATCCCTACTTAAAGATGAGAAAACAGCTTTGCAGGACTAGAAGACTACCAGAGAGCTAGAGACAGATGGGGATCAGGGCAGGCAGAGGCCACAGAACCACATGGCCTCCCCACATGAAGATATGGGTTGGAGGCGATGTAGAAGTTGAGCAAGCAGAGAAAGCAAGTGTCAACATCTTCTCTAAGTGATTCTGGGTAAGCAATCAGGCAGATACCACCCTAGGAAGGACGGAAGACGTGGGCAATGTTGATACCTGAGAACCGGGGGAGGCCAAGCAAACCAGTGGTAGAGGTAACTGATGGCATGAGGCACTGGGAAGGGTTGGGGAGTCACTGGGGGTTAGCGTTGATCATTCCATGGTTCCTCTAATAAATCTGAGGGTGGTGGCTGGGCTTTAAGTGACTTGTGACTGACACATTCCAGTATTATGTGCAGACGAGAGGGTGGTGCTGTGGAATGTGCAATTTGAAAGAAGAGTAAAATCTGGAATGACTGCTGTGGGAAATGTAAGTAACAACTGTGGAGGAAGAAGTAAAACCATTCCTGCAGAGTTCTAAGGCAGCAGAAAATGAATTGGAGGTTGGATCTGGGCGACTACGTGGGTGTAGCAGGGGTTTAGGGAATACAGCCTGTGAATTCACAGGCATCCTGATGGAAAGGAGATGCTGCAGTGAGAATGGGAAGGTCTGTTGCTTTATTTGTTTTGCTTTTTAATGACTAGAAAAAATAAACCCTTTAAGTAGTAAAGAGGAGGCAGGGAATGTTGGAAGGACCTCAAGGCCCAGTCAGTAATAGGACGAACAATAATGATATTAATAACTGATGTTGATTGAGCACTCAATGATGTGTTGAGCCGTTGTGCACACTTTGCAGGTCTGTGAAATAAGGAACGGTTAGCTGGTAGAATACACAGCTCCCATTTGTAAGGACCATGGCAAAGCCGAGTTTTACTTAAAATGAAAAGTCAGAGGCAAGGTTTTAGTGGAGAGAGAAGAAATGCTTTTCGAGTTAGAAGAAAAAGCAGAGTGGATGGGTCACACAGCAGTGTTTCCCTTACCTGAATTAGGCTTCACCTGGGATTCTTGGCAACATGCAGATTTTGATTCAGGATTCTGACTCTCAAAATTCTGATTCAAAGTGTGCATGGACACTGGAATCATTTTTTAATAAGCTGTTCATGATTAGAGAAGTTTGGGGAACACTACTGTGGGGTGAAATCACCAGGGCTGGGAGCTAGGTGGGCCGAAAAGAATGGCGGAAATGAGGACGGAAGGATCCAGGGAGGAGGGCACACCAGAAAGAATAGGAGGCATGTTGCTTAAAGGGGAGAAACTCCACATCCCCACACCCACCAACTCCAGGAGCCAAGTGAAGCCTCCTGGCTCACATCTTTCACAAATGACCAGAGAGCCCACAGAGCTTCGGGTCCCTTTACTCAGTATTGATGCTGAGGTCAGGAATCACAATGGTGTAGTCCAATTATGTGATTAAAATATGTCCTTATCTGCATCTCCACCTCACCACCCTCATACCCAGAAACAATATATAACACCTGCTAGCCGCCTGCCATCTGAGTCCTCTGCAAGATGATCAAGGGAGAATGAACCACCACCCTCTCACACTGATAATGCAATTGTAAAAGTCAGGAAGAGTGGATACACTGGAATTCATTCATGGTACAGTATATCCATCAATCCACCAATGTTGACCTCTGATCTTAGCTCCCTGAACAGAGTTCAGACCAAGGGATTGCAGCTGACTCGAGGCCCTGATATTGGGTGCCTGGAGTCAGCCATCTCCCTAAGGGGAAGAGACATGGAAAGGCAAAGGGAGGAATGTTTCATTTTTCTTTGTGTTACCAAAGAACGCCAAGACTGCCTGTTTACATTCAGAATAGACAAACTAAATAAGAGATCCCTCCTGGGTACTTTTTGTAGTCCAGAGCTCACCCAGATAGAGTTGAGAGTGCTCTGAGGGTTGGAAGTTGGTACTAAAGAGACATGATTTAAAAATAAAGGAGAAAAGAGGGCTGTCTGGGCACTTCTAAGGCAGCTGCTAATAGGCTCTAGTTAAGAGTAACCACTAGATTTCTTCAAAGTCAAAGCTGAAGCTATGAAAAAAATTTCTGAGAAAAAATATGGAGAGGAGTTTGAAAGTCTAAGTACTGATTCTTGTAGACTTTGATTGAAAAATTGTCGTGCATTTGAAGCATATGAGCAATGGTTGTTCTCAGAGTCTCCAAAATTCAGCTAGTTCACTACAAATTCACTGAACTGCCTCTGGTTTTGCTTTAACTCCCACCAAACACATTAGAGGCAATCAAATACAAGGTTATAATTCATAGCTGCTATATTGACAGAGCTTAATGGACTGGGCATCCAGTGAACCTGAGCATCTGAAAAACATTCAGTGGAATCTATGTGAACATGCTAAGTCTATAGGGATGACTTCAGAAAGAATCTAAGTTCCATAATTATGGTGAAGTGTAATTATTATATTTTAATTTTTTTAAAAAAAGGAAACCAGACTGATTTTAACAGGAATACTAACAAAAAGAAGATACCAATGATTATTTTACATTGCTTTTACAAATAGAATTTCACAAAAGACTCCTGTATTATCCCATACCCCACACAAAAATTTGGGTGATTCTCTAGTGACTGTGATTGACAAAGAAAAAATGGCAGCATCTTCTATCTCTGCAATGATTTAACTGAGCAGGTGTTAGAGTGAGAATTCATTCTGTTTGAATCCTTTTACTTGAAAAAATGTTTGGACATTTATTTGCCTGTGGTATGTTATACATGCAAAATTCAAAATTAAATTTTCAAAACGATATCATCTGTGAACCTTTGCCTTTGTTTAAGCCTTACTAGTCAAAATCAAGTTGTGCATAGTAGGTCTGTTAATTACTGAGGGCCTTATGTAGTGAGTGTCTCAACAGGCTATGTTCAATGTAAGAAATGTGGGAGCTTTGGAAGCTGAGAAGACATTGTGTATTTCCAGCTTGCATGTATCTGTCAATGCAGTTCTTTCATGTTACATTTCTGCTTCTCATTTCACCACTTCTTAGTACTACTCAGGCTCATCCTCCCATCTAGCATTAATGCCAGAATTCCCATCTCTGTGGCTTTTGCTCTAACTTCACTCTCTTTTCCTTTGACTGTAATGAATTCCCAGCCATAACAAGTCAGGGGAGAAGAGTAAAGCTGTTAAATTAGCGAACCTATTTCTGGAAGTCTCAGAAACATGAAGACTATGTATGAATTCCTCTTTGAGGGAAATCTGCAGTTAATGGGTAGGAAGGGTGAATTAGTAAGAGGTAACAAATGATAGAGAAACAGAGCAGAATAAAAATAACGATGTGTTTTCTTTTCAGCCTTCCCTAATCCTCCCTCACCTTCTCCTTTTCCTTCTTTTTGTTTCAAAAAAATTTTTTTTCTTTCTTTCTTTTAGATTTATAGACAGCCTACAAAAAATAGCCCAGTTCCCAGATACTTTTCACCCAACTTCTTTAGTGTTAAGGTAATTATGATACAAGACACAAAACTAAAAATTCAACACTGGTAACAAAACTACTAACTAACCTACAAACCTTATTTGAATCTCATCAGTTTTCCCATCAACATCCTTTTTCCATTTCAGGAGCTAGTCCAGGATCCCACAATGTATAATTTTTGTCTCCTTAGTCTCCTATACTCTGTGACAGCTGTAGTCTTTCCATGTCTTTCATGACCTTGACATTTTGAAGAGTGGTGGTCACTCATTTTGTAGAACATCCTTCAGTTTGGGTTTGTTGATGATTCATCATGATTAGACTGAGCTTATTCCATTTGGGGCGAGAATATTGCTGAAGGGCCATGCCCTTCTCAGGGGGGGACAGTGATACGGATATGTCTCCTAACTGGTGATATCAACCTTGATTATTTCATTATAGCATGTCTGTTAAATTCCTTCACTGTAAAGTTATTTCTGTTCCCTTTGTGATTAATAAATGTCTTTGGGGAGATATTTGAGACGGTGCAAATGTTGTTTCTCCTAATTTTAGAATCCTTCAGCATTTCTGGTTAGTAGCCATCATGATCATGGTGATCCAAGGGCAATTCCTTATTTCATTCCTTTCTTCTGCATTCACAAATTGGAATTCTTCTCTGAGGAAGAACTGTCCTTTCTCCCTCAGTGATTTATTTATTCAATTATTTATACCATTATAGACTCATGGATATTTACTTTATTCCGTGGGATACCATTCGGTCCTATTTATTTTGTTGCTCAAATTTTTCTAGCTTTGCCTGTGGGGAGTACTTTGAGAATAACTCCTGTTCCCCTTTAACTTGCCTACCCTGCTTGAGAACTTTCTTACTTTTAGTGCCCTGAAAGACCCAGACTCATCTCATTTTCCCTGGCACAACTTGGGGATCAACCCCTTCTCCAAAGTGGCCTGAATCCCTTTGTTGCAGAATTTTATTCAGAAATAAAGATCTGAGACTGTAGGATCTCTCTGCCCGGGTGTCATTGCTTACAGAGTGCAGACAGAACTTGGAGAAATAGATGACAGATGATGCATAAATAGATATTCATTAGCCTTTGTAAAACCATGTCTATATTTATTTTGGAGTCTCTCTGTACATACATCAAGAAAATTTGAGTTTATTCTGATACCTCCAATTCCAAACCAACACCACAATATTCATTCTAGCTGTCCCTCTTTTCTTTTCTTTTTAATTGAAATGGGCACTGGTATGCTCATTTGTTAAAACTTTTTTTTTAGTATCGTTTATAAACTTCATAAGTTTTTTAATTTTTTTATTTTTACAGACTGCATTTGGATTCATTATACAGAAATGGGGTACAACTTTTCTTTTCGATGGTTATACACAATGTAGATTCACACCATTTGTGAAAATCATGCATGTACACAGGGTAACGATGTCTGTCTCAGTCCACTATCTTTCGTACCCTGGCCCCCTCCTCCCCATCATTTCCCTCTACGTAATCTAAAGTTCTCCGTCACTTCCTGACCTCTTTTCTTACTTTAACTTCTTTCTCATATGGTGGGAATGTTGGTTCTTATCCACAGTCTATTTATCTGTTCAATACTAATATGTTCCTAAAGTTGTTCCAGAATTGCTAACTCATACCCTTGTACTAACCAGAGGACAGTATTTGTATATAATTCTTTTTGTCTTTAGTCTTACAGTAACCAAAGTAATTTTCCAATGTTATTTAAGTTAGTTCTTTTCTTCCCCAGACATATCCAGGATCTTCAAAATAGTTATGTTAGTGATTTTTAATATAGTTATGTTCATCTGTTATGGTTGTATTCCTATTTGGGCTCCCCCACCCCATATCTTCATTTACATGTTATTTTTAATACTTGTTAATTATTCTTTGTTGTATCCAGTTCTTTGGGTTTTGACCAGTGCAAGTAGGTATCCTCAGAACTGTTCCATAACTCCAAATTACCCAATACCCTCCCTACCCCTGATAATCACTGATGTTCTTCACCTCTGTAGTTTTATCTTTTTCAGTTTATCATAAATGGAATCAGACATCATACAGCCTTTTGAATCTGGCTTCTTTTACTAGCTAGATCCATTTGAGACTTTCCGTGTTGTTGTGTGAGTAGTATTCCATTAATGGATGTTGAAGTCCCATTATATAACATAATTTGTGATGCTTGTCCATGCATATAATGTTCATCTTCATGAAATTACCCACTGGATTGACAATTGTCAGATTGATACTTGGGACTCTGAAATTATGATTCAAAAGTGTGTTTTTCATCTTTCTTTAGCACAGAGCATAGCTCACATTGCTTTATTTACTCTGGTTGTTGGCTGCAAACATCAGTCATTTTAACATTCCAAGGAGGACTAGAGCCAACCGTTAATTATTTCTGTGAGATTGACGGGGAGAACATGGATAATTGAAATCTTCACATAATCCACAAGCCTTGTAATAGCTCCTTTATTTCCTCCAACCACTTAAAGGTAGAAAAATTGACTTGTTTTAAGTTTTATATCCTTTCCTTTCCTTTACTCATCCTCTGGCAGAAGCCCTAATAAGTCCTCAGGTGACCATAAAAATGGAAAGAGAGAGAAAAAGGGTATGCACAGACTGTGGGTAATCTCCATAGTAGATAAAATGCTTCTGAATCACTGAGAATTGATTGCATGTTAGTAAAACAGGTCTGAGAAGGGATTATGTGTCTTTGACTTGTTTTTGACTCCCATGTAATCTTGGCACCTGTTGATTCAACCATGATCTTAGTCAGTCCAAAGAGTCTATGTTCCTATGTTCCTATTGAGAAAATGCCAACCTCCTAGTTCTGTTGTCTTTCCCAGGTGTCTATAAGCTCTTCACTACAAAACCTGAGATTAATTTGTGGCATTGGGAAAATTTTAGTTGGATTAAACCAAGTACTTATAACTTATATCCATGGATAGGAACACATGGGAACCTGTGAACTAAAAGCTAAATATACTAATATAAGCATATTTCCTGGAAGAGAGAACCATAGTTAATCAGATTTCAAAAATATGAGACAGAATTAGGATTTTTAACCAACAAGATCATCTACATGACTCCTGTAATATTAACACGGTAACCTTGAGAGCCCCCATGCATTGTTTCTCTTAGTCTGAAAGATCTTCCTTCAGATTCCAGAAGCATTCACTAGACCATGAATTTCTTTAGAGGGAGTGTTGAATTATTTTTTTCTATGTATCTAGCACCTATCACAGAGCCTGATAAATAATAGGTGTTTGCTAAATACTTCTTGAATGAGTTCAATATTTTTAGGCTCTAGAGATAGTATGAAATCTGATCAGCTTATGTTGTTCATGAGATATATAATTTAATTAGTATGCAGGAATCCATAAAATTTGTCATATAGCCGTTAATCAGCTAAAAAATCAGCAAATGTAAACAAGTCTATATAGCACTTTTTCCCTAATACCTTTTTTTTTATTTGCTTATTGATTCATTGAGCACAAATGGAGTACAGCTTTTGTTTCTCTGGTTGTACACAAAGTAGAATCACACCATCTGTGCATTCATACATGTACACAGGGCAATGATGTCTG